>RXID01015341.1:0-227200 GCA_005019695.1 Trichopus zeylanicus subsp. travancoricus
TTTGGATTTTTTTATAAATAAAAAAAATTCAAGGGTCTTGTTTGTAAAAATATAAATATTACGATTTATTTATACAATATTTAAAATATTTCAGCTCCTTTATAAATATTTTTTGAAAAATATTAATATTTGGACCTTTTTATAAATAAAATATTTCAAGGATTTATTTTGTAAATAGTTTGGAAGAAAGAGTGGGAGTGAGAAAATAAGTTTTTAGGGGTTTAATTGTAAAAATAATGGAGGGTAAAATCAGAATTTTTGGATAAAATTTTGATTAAATAACAATTAAGGGGGTGTAGGTAAATATTTTGAAAAGAGGAGTGATGTAGGTAATTATGGAAATTACAGGAGATTTTTCGTAATTATCAGAAATTACGGGGGTGTAGGTAATTAGCCCAAAAAAAATTATTGTTGTTGGCTGCCAACCATTAGGAAAAAAAATGAAAGTTTCCAAAGAAAATAAAGGCTGTTGAGAAGAAGAAAAAAGGAAAAATTTGTTACGAAAAGGGTTTTCTTAAAAAAAATCTAACTGAAATAGAGGAGTAAAGCTTTGGACTAAAGAGGAATAATAATAATAACAATAAATAAAATTATTGCAAAAAAATTTGGTAAAATAAAAAAACAGTTTTTAACATCACGATCACCCGCAATCCTCGGTGATGAAGGTAGCGATAAAAATGGCGAATCTGTAACCTCATTGCGGCCTCCAGCGATCCCTCAAAGACTGATGAAAAAAGCGATGAAGATGGCAAACCCATGATCTCGTTGCGGTCACCTGCGGTCTCTTGATAACGGTTGGATCTCCATCACTACTCAAACTAGCTTTCAGGCTCGCACTCTGCAAATATTTGGGCTTGTATTTAGCTAGCCTTCGGGTTAGTACCTAACTAGTCTTTCAACCGCATCCAAGCTACCCTTTAAGCTCACACTTAATCAGCCATCGGGCAAGCATCCAAACTAGCCTTTAGATTTGCACTCAGCCAGCTTTCGGATTCGTACTTAGTCAACTTTTGGGCTCACATTCAGTCAATCTTTCGACTATCACTTAGACAGCTTTCAAGCTTGTATCTAAGCCACATTCGGGCTCGCACCTACCTAACCTTCCAGCTCGCATCCTCGCTAGCCTTCGAGTTCATAATTAGTCAGCCTTCAGATTCGCACTCAGCCAGCATTGAATTTCAGTTAGATTTAAATCACATTTGAATCTGACGAAAAATTGAGCTCAATTGAACTTGAATCATTGGAAAATTCAGACTTAAACTAGATATAATTCAAATGGACTAATTGGGTTAAATTTTAAAACTGAAATTGGGCCCAGAATTTATCTAAAACTTGAATCAAATGATAAAATACAAGAATTTTATAAATAGACCTCTGAACTGAATAAATCTTTATAAATGAGCTCTTGGTTAGATTTTTCTTACAAATAGATCATTGGAATAAGAATTTTATAGAAAAGTCCAATCAAAATTTAAAATTATAAATTAGTTTTGTGAAATTTAAGGTTTACAAATAAGTTCCTCAAAGAATTGACAACTATGATTTGGTTCTTATAAAATTTAGGACTTATAAATAAATTCTTATAAAAAATTTTTATTTACAAATAAACCATTAAAATTTTAACTTTTCATAAATAATTCTCTCAAAAATTTTTATTTACAAATAAGTCTAATTTTTGTTCAAAAAAGATCTTGAAAGTTTCGAAAATTTCATAAATAAATCTTTTTTGTAAAAGAATCCCTAAAATTTATAAAATTATAATTTAGTCCAATTTTACTAATAATAATTTGTACATAATCTCCTTATAAATTTGATATTCAGAGTTAATATAATTTTTAAATCTTTGTTATTTATTGTCAATAAACTCATTCAAAGAATTATTCAATCTACAATAATCCAATCTAAACAAAATTTATTCAAGATAAATAAAAAAGAAATCAATAAGATCTCCACTCAAAATTTTGAATGAAGCCTATTCCAATCCAACGTAATCTTCTTATTACTTAAAAAAAGGAGACTCCTTTGAACTTGAAAAGAGAGGTGAAAGAATGAGGATACCATATCGGAAACGAGAGTACAGCAAGTTAAAGAACAAAGGGAGAAAAGAAGAGAC
This sequence comes from Trichopus zeylanicus subsp. travancoricus, assembly GCA_005019695.1. Taxonomy (NCBI): domain Eukaryota; kingdom Viridiplantae; phylum Streptophyta; class Magnoliopsida; order Dioscoreales; family Dioscoreaceae; genus Trichopus; species Trichopus zeylanicus. The sequence continues at coordinate 2,114 of RXID01015341.1, forward strand.
AAGTTTTTTTTTATCTCTCTTTTTTTTCAATCTCTGTTAAACTTGCCCTTCTTCTTCCCGCTCCTGCCCCGCGCTTGCTCCCGTATGGTTTCACGCAACAACCATTGCCTCATTGCATTCGTTGCCTTCACCCGTGAGCTTCTTCCCTCTCCACTCCATCTCTACCCAAGAAGTCATGCGAGATGCTTCCCCTCAATCCAGGTTGATGTCGGCAACCCAAGTCAAAGTCCAATGACTCACTTTCGCCTACTGCTCCTACATGCGTTGATCTCGATCACCTACAACCAAACCTTCCTCCACGACCCCTTCTCCTCCGCCATGATCGAAGAGATGGAGGAACATGTGAATCCGGAGAACCTTGAGGGTTTGTGATCCAGCCTGGTGATGTAGGACAGCTACATCTTTTTTTACAGTAAAATTAGAGATCCAGTCCAAGTTGAATTCCAACTCCAATTAGGATCCGTCAAGATTCGTACAGCTACAGTACAAAGGTCATATATCCTAAAATATTGATCCAAATTCAGAAAATAACTATCCGTTGGAAAGGTGAGATCGATTCCTACAAGTCTCTTATTTAATATTTTGGATAATTCGAACTTTATGTTGATCAAAATTAGGATTTATTTATCAGTCTGAGTCAATAACAGTCCTAGCCCAATAAGGAATAGGATTTTTATATCTTTATTTAAGATATGTTAAGTAGAATTATCAGTAGAGTCTAAGTCCTATTTTTAGTCTACACCAAGTAGGACTCTAAGTTTATTAGAGGGCTATATATACAGCCCAAGGTTGTAACAAAAAAAAAAGAAGACTTTTCTATCAATAATATTCTCTTATTTTGGGTTTGTTCCCTTTTTATTTTCCTTGTGGATTTAAGGATCTATCGTGGTGAGAAGACGGTGATATTCTTCCTATCCCTTGTGCCCCCTCCGGCTACATCAAGCGGATCTATCATTGCGAGAAGACGGTGATCTTCTCCCTATTCCTCATGCCTTCCTCCCGCTGCATCAAGTGAAGACGGTGATCTTCTCCCTATCTCTCGTGCTTTCTCCCTCTGCATCAAGAGAAGACGGTGCTCTTCCTCCTACCCCTCGTGCCCCCTCCTCCCGCTGTATCAAGTGGTATCAGAGCGACGTTGTTCCTGAGCTCAACTCCATTGATCGTAGTTGGTGACAACAACTTCATGGACAGTGATCTAGAAGATTATCAAATTCGAGATTTGATTAAACAAAATTTTCTTGCTTCTATCACTAGGAAGTATGAAGCTTTGAAACAGATTGAAACTAAGAACCAAGTTTATCAATTGATTGTCGAAGAGGCTCGTGGTCTGATGTCTTGGAGATCAACAGACGAAGCTATTCAGGAAAACCAAAACCATGGTGAGGTGAATATTCCATACTTTCATGGCTATGAGAATTTATTTATTTGGATCGATAAAGTTGAGAAATTCTTTAAGTTTATGGAGATTCCTGAAGAGAAGAAGGTGAAAATTGTTGAATACAAGCTTGATGGTTATGCTTCATCTTGATGGGAGCAAATTCAAGTCCAAAGAATACGTGAAGGCAAACAAAAAATTTGCTCATGGCTGAAGATGCTTAGACTATTCAATATAAAGTTCTCAAAAGGGGGTCAAAATCAGGTAAAACAGATCTCTCATCCAAAGGCTTCTCGCATTGAAATCAATGGAGACAACCATGAGGTATTAATTTCACATCTTAGTAACTTTCCTCTAGTATTGAATTATCAAGTCAAAGAAGAGGCTGTGGATCGTGTGGAAGACAAACAAACTAGTGAAGAAGTTATTGAGAGCCCCAAAGATTCTTTTTTTGATGAATTAGAAGATCATACAAAAGTAGCTTTGGATGTTACAGAAAATTTTCAAGAGACTATCTATGAGAATTCATATGAATCAGTTGACAATCTTGAAGGCTGCAAGAAAGAGTTTTCTACTTGTGAAAATATTGACTGTGCTACTCAAGATTATTTTTTGAAGTCATCAAAAGCTAACTCTCTTGAACAACTAGAAAAAATTTCTACAGGAGTTATCACTATGCAAGATTCAAAATTTGCAATGGCATATCCAAATTATTGTCGCAATTGTCAGTAAACTTGCGAAGAATACTTTCATTGCATGAGAACAAATCATAAGTTGGTGTGTACAAAAAATTTATTTCAAATAAGGTCAAAAGGAATCCTGCAAAAGTTCAAGTGGTTGTGTCGAAGGAAAATAGGAAATCAAAGTGCTGAAGATGTTACTCGAAGAAATCTTATTGGTTTACATCATCAAGTTTTATGTTAGAAAGAGTTCAAGGAGAGCACAACTGCACCAACGGAGACTCCAATCTTTGACTTGAGGACAAGTCTTTTACAAGTGGAGGGGGCTGATGTAGGATAGCTACATCTTTTTTTACAGTAAAATTAGAGATCCAATCCAAGTTGAATTCCAACTCCAATTAGGATCCGTCAAGATTCGTACTGCTACAGTACAAAGGTCATATCTCCTAAAATATTGATCCAAATTCAGCAAATAACTATCCGTTGGAAAGCTGAGATCGATTCCTACAAGTCTCTTATTTAATATTTTGGATAATTCGGACTTTATGTTGATAAAAATTAGGATTTATTTATCAGTCTGAGTCAATAACAGTCCTAGCCCAATAAGGAATAGGATTTTTATATCTTTATTTAAGATATGTTAAGTAGAATTATCAGTAGAGTCTAAGTCCTATTTTTAGTCTACACCAAGTAGGACTCTAAGTTTATTAGAGGGCTATATATACAGCCCAAGGTTGTAACAAAAAAAAAGAAGACTTTTCTATCAATAATATTCTCTTATTTTGGGTTTGTTCCCTTTTTATCTTCCTTGTGGATTCAAGGATCTATCGTGGTGAGAAGACGGTGATCTTCTTCCGATCCCTTGTGCCCCATCCGGCTACATCAAGCGGATCTATCATTGCGAGAAGACGGTGATCTTCTCCCTATTCCTCATGCCTTCCTCCCGCTGCATCAAATGAAGACGGTGATCTTCTCCCTATCTCTCGTGCTTTCTCCCTCTGCATCAAGAGAAGACGGTGCTCTTTCTCCGACCCCTCGTGCCCCCTCTTCCCGCTGCATCACCTGGTGTCTGCCCTAGCCTAGAGAACCGACTCCTCCCTCCAGCCCGCCGACCGTTACACTTCCGCCTCCGTCCTTCCCCGGAAGTCGCCTGCAAATCTCTGTCCATTGCCACTCCCGTTCTCCTCTTCTTCATCGTCGAGCACCAACGCCTCCCTCTAGCCCACCGGCCATCATTGCCTCCGCAACCCGCTCAGCCAACAACCACCTTGCCGCAGGAGAAACAGCCAGATCTGGCTGGGGAATGGCCGGATCTAGCGGGAGACAGGACCGGGACACCATGGCCCGGTCGTGAGGAGAAAATTTAGGGGAGAGGCATGGGTTGGGGTAGGAGTAAGGAAGAATAGGGGAGAAGATGAGAATAAAAGAAAATAAAAAAACATTAAGAAAAACTTGTTGGTAAAAAAAAAATTCGGCCAAACTAGAGGAGAAAGATTTTTGGCTTGAGAAAGAAGAAGGAAAAATATAAAAAATATATAAAAAGTTATTTTGAAAAAAATCAGCAAAAATAATAAAAAAGAAGAGTTTTCGATATTGCGGCTACGTACGATTTTTTATATGATGACGGAGTTCTACTAACACTGTGACCACCTACGGTCCTTGAATACGGTGATAAAGATGATGGACTCTCAATATTACAATAGCCATCCACAATCTCTGAAAAATGGTGGGCTTTCAACATCACCACGGCCCTTCGAACACAGTGGATTCTCGACATCATTGCAGTTGTAGGCGGTCCTACTCCAAGATGGTGGACTCCTAACACTGCTCGCAGTCTCTCAGAGATGGCGGATTTTCATCACCATATAAGTCTTTGGACTCCACTCAAATTCGTCTTTGAGCACATACTCAACTGGCCTTCAGGCTCGTATTTAGTCAGCCTTTGAATTCGCACTTAGCCAACCTTCGAGCTCGCATTCAAGCCAGCCTTCAGGCTCATAGCTAACTAGTTTTTGGGCTCATACTAAGCCAGCCATTAAACTCGCATCTATGCTAGCTCTCAAATTCGCACTCACTCAATCTTCGAACCTGCACTCAGTCATCCTTCATACTCACACTCAACCAACCTTCTGATTTACATCCAAGCTAGCTTTCGAGCTCGCACTTAGCCAGTTTTTAGGCTCACACTGAGACAGCCTTTGAGCTCACGCTCAACCAACCTTCAAGCTCACATCTAAGCTAGCCTTCAAGGTAGTATCAAAATTAACTTTCAAGCTCACACTAAGCCAATTTTTGGACTTACACTTAACCAGCCTTTGGGCTCGCACTTAAGTACCTTCGGGCTTGCACTCATCTATCTTTTAGGCTTACACTCAATCAATCTTGGGCTCTCACTCAATCAGCCTTTGGGCTCACACTCAGTCAGCCTTCAAGTTTGCATCTAAGCCAATCTTTGGACTCGCACCCAGTTAGACTTTGAACTTACACTAAACTAGCTTTCAGGCTCACAAACTAAGTCAACTTTCAGGTTCGCACATTTGAACCTAGGTTACGGATCTATTTGAAACCATCATAAATAGCCAAAGACCTTCAAATCAAATTAATTAATGTGAAGTAATTCAATCATAACAAATGGATAAAGGTTAAGTTGTCTTAAATAGAACTAACTTGATCAAACAAATGAATTGAACTGGGCTCCTAAAATCCAAATTAAGTTAACTTAATCCAAATAAACTTAAACTCAACTCTAATCAGACTTAAGATGGGTTAATTTAAAAACAAGTTGAGTTCAAATCAAATCTAATTTAAATTGAACTAAGCTCAAATTAAACTCTAATTGGGTTAAATCAAGTCCAAACTAAAAGGGCAAACTTAAAGTCAAACCAAAATTAAGATAGGTTGATCCTGAATTAAAATTAAGTTAAACTAAATTGACTTGAATTTGAATTGAAGATTAAGAAGCAGACTTAGACTCAATAAAGATCTAACACAAGGTTGAACTCAACTCAAGCTAAATAAAGTCAAACTTAGGTTTGAACTAAATAGGGTCAAACTGAATTTCACTGGGTGTGCTGAACCTTTGATAATACTCCAAGGCTATGATTAATGACTGATATTATCACCTTGATCTAAATCAGAATTAATTTGAATAAAACTAAATAAGGTCAAGTTAAGTCTTGTTGGGTGCATTATAAAAGTATTTAGTAATATTTCAAAACTAGATCTAACTCCATAAGTCGTTGATAATGTTCTCAAATTAAAAAAATTAATTACCAACACACTCAAAGTTATTGGTCACACTTTGAAGTTAATCAACCCCAAAAGCTGTTGACGACGTATTCTTCCAAGCTATATCCAACCACATGAGTCATTGGTAGCGCTACCAAACTAAAAAAGTTAATTGCTAATACACTTCAAATTATCGGTCACATTTCAAAACTATACTCCAACCCAAACAAAGTTATTGTTCATGCCTTATTAGCTATCGAAATGCTTCAAGATCAATAAAGTTATCACCGACATCTTATTGGCTAATGGAAATACTTCAAATCACAAAGTTATCACCAATGCTTAAACCTATTAGAAACATTTCAAACTTCTCTCATTTCCTTCCATGATTTGGGTTGGATGCTACGTGGTTTAATGCAAGGTGAGCAAGGCAAAAGCACACATCAAAACTTTTTCTTCACTTTTTATTTTCCTTTATTTTTTTTATTTTCTATAATTTTATGTTGAAATTTATTTTAAAGTGATGGTATACCCTTATTTAAGTCATGTATCCTTTCTTGAAATCAATCAAATACTTTCTTTTTTTATGTCTCTATTTTATTAGTTAGGTTTTTCGTTTTAAGAAATTTCTAATAATCATCAGGATAATTAATAATAAAAGCTTATGTTTGTTAGAAGTCATATTCTCATAATACCTGATATGATACTTTAAATTAAAATAAACACTGATTTGCGATTCAAGATCGCTGCTCAGAGTCTCTGCTATTTTGGATGGTCAATTTCAATCCCACACCAAGTAAATTAAAATCTTCAAGTATTTCTAGTGCATATTTCTATCAAGACAAAAAAAATACCTTACTTTGAATGTGCTACTTCAATGCCAAGAAAGTATTTTAGGTATCCAAGATCTTTGATATGAAAGTTCTTATGGAGAAGGTCTCTAACTTTGGTAATAGATGCAGTGTCATTTCTTGCAAATATAATGTCATCAATGTATCCTTAGATGATTGTGAAAGAGGTGCCTTTGCACAATGTGAGTAAAAAAAAATCATCTTTGAATTGAGTGAAACCAACACCAACGATGGAGGTGGACAGCATCGCAAACCAATTTTGAGAAACTTGTTTAAATCCATATAAAGACTCGTTGACTCAACATACTTGATTCTCCCCTCAGAGAGCCAAACCCAGTGGCAAGGCCATGTAGACTTCTTTATCAAGGTCATCATGGAGAAACACATTATTAATATTTAACTAGTGGAGGTGCCAATTGTGGATGGTGACTAACAAAAGAAGACACCAGATAATAGTAAGCTTGGCAACAGATGCAAAAGTCTCATGGTAATCCAAACATTCATGTTGTGTGTATCCTTTAGAAACAAGCTTTGTATTTTTAAATGGAGCCATTAAAATGGCGTTTGATCTTGTAGACCCATTTGCAATCAATCACCATTTTGGTGGGAGCTAACAAAGTGAGAGTCCAAGTATTTTTGATGTTCTAAGCCTCAAATTTCATTTGCCATGGCATCTCTCCACTTGGGTTCCCTCATAGTTTGCTTAAAAGAGGTAGGTTCTGTGATGGAAGAGAGAGCAAACACAAAGGGACCATGGGTGGTAAACAATCTGAAATAAGATAAAAAATTAGGAAGAGAATGTTGCGTACCTAATGTGGAAGTTGCCTTTGAAGAGGAGAACAGTGTAGAAGAATGGTGGAATGTCAAACAGTGATAATCTTGAAACCGAAGTGGAGGGCAATGGATTCTCGTGGATTGCCAATGTGGTGGAAGAACATGGGTTGCGGCTGATCAATTTGGGGAGATGGATGAAGGTATATCTAAATGAGGAGAGGACATAGTGGTGTTTGGATTGGTTGGAGATTCAAGACTTTTATCAAGATTAGTAGAGTCTGGTATGGATTCATGGAGAGTATGGTCATAGGGAGATGAAAGCTGGTTTGAGACAAGTATGGGTAAGATAGGATGATAGGGTTTGCTCTTTGACAAACTAGATAATGGGAATATATCTTCATGAAATGTGACATAGCGAGATGTAAATATAACATGGGGTTCTAAATAAAATAACTTGTAACCTTTTGGCCAAAAGGAAAATCAATGAAAATACATATTTGAGCACATGAGGCAAGCTTGTGAGGACCAGAAGTAAGAGCAATGGCATAACATAAACAATAAAAAATATGCAAATGTGTGTAGAAAGGAGTTTTACTAAATAATGCTTCATATAGGGATTTACCATCTAAGAGTTGTGTGGGAATGCGATTGATGAGGTGGATAGCATGAAGAATACAATCTCCCCATAAAATAATGGTAAATGTGCTTGAAAGCATAGAGCTAGTGTAACATTCAAAAGATGACGATGTTATATTCTACAACTATATTTTGTTGAGTTTCAACACAAGAATGTTGGGCCTAGCTCATGAAAAAAATTGAGAACATCATGTAAAAAAATTCAAGACCATTTTTAGATCTAAAATGTTTAACATGAGCATTGAATTGATTGTATACCATGGAAAAAAATTGTTTCAAAATAGAACCAATTTCATATTTGTGCCCCATAAAATATAGTCAAGTACAAGTAGAATGTGAAAATAATATGCTCGTGAATGAGAAGATTTCACAAAGCTATCCCATGTGTCACAATGAATTAGATCACAAGATCTAGTAGTACTTCCTTGACTAGAAGAAAAAGGAAGTTTAGTTTGTTTAGCAAAATGGCATGTATCATAGACAATAACAGGAGAATAAATAACATTATTATCAAGAGTGGATAAAGATTGAATGTGGGAATTAGACAAGTGACTAAGATGCTTATCCCACAAATTAAGAGAGAAGGATGCAGTAGAAAGGAAAGTAAACAAAGTTAGATGGTACAATCCATCACTTTTTTTACCAACTCCAATCATCCTTTTTATAGAAAGGTCCTGAAATATGCAAGAATCAAAAGAGAAGGTAACATAACAATTAAGGAATCATATCAGCTTACTCACAGACAAAAAATTGAACTTAAAAGAAGGGACACATAAGATATTAGATAAAGTAGTGTCTAGAGAAATGGATGCAAACCCTTTTTGAGAAATTGATGCAAAGGAGCCATTGGGAAGTTTAACAGCTGTGAAGATATAGGAGAGGACAAAAGTTTCAAAGATGCAACCATATGATCAATGGCTTCGGAATTAATTATCCATGAATTAGAACAAAATCAAGAAAGACAATGGGCCATACTTGCTAAATTGGCAACCAAGACCAGATTACCTAAGAGACTTGGTGAGCTAACATTGATGAGTGATAATAACTACTAATATTGTTCATTAGTGAAAGAAGGAACTCTATTGGCTTCATTCAAAGAATGATGATGCACAATGGTTGCACTTGGAGCATAATTTTTTTACAAAGGTGTTTGATGTGTGACTCATATTTGGAGTAATTTTTTTTTGTGAAGACGATTACTAGGGGGATATCCATGAAGAATTTAGCATTAGCCAACCCTATGCCCTCTTATATGGTAGGGTGAACACTGAGAATTTCTTCAGTAAAAAGAAGGGAGATGCTCAATATTGGGACTACTGGATTGGAAGAAATCAACCTTATTTGTAAAAGCCATGGAGCTCGGGCCACGACTATGAACAATGGATACTTCACATTTTCTTTCTTCTTGTAAGAGCAAAGAGTAGAACTTGTTAATATTAACTAATGGGTCCATGCATAAAATCTAACATCTAATAGTAGAAAAAAAATCATTATGCCCATTAGAAATTTCATGATCTTTTCCTCCTGTTGGCAAGCAAACAATACCTTAGATGAGCCACACATGCAAGAGGGATTAGATTGGTAGGACCCTATTGAGTTTAGATGTCTCAAACTCGGATTGGAGTTTGAGTTAAAATAAAAATTCAAAGTTGGATTTAGATTTATGTCTGATTTTAAATACTTATTATATAATATTAAGAATTATAATCAGAGTAGAACTCAAACTCAATAAGGACGTATAAATACTCTAATAATATATAGGGTTTAGTTGTGGTACTGAGATTGAACTAGAGAGAAATAGAGAGAGAGAAATAGAAAAAATAGAAAGAAGGAGAAAGAGAGAGAGGGTTGACCTTCGTATATGGGCCTTTTTAATATTTCTCAATAGTCTATTATAGTGATTTCTCATAGTACTATTTTAGATATTCTCTCTAAAGATAGAGACATTATTGAGAGTTAGTGAAAAGTTTAGTTGGATAAGAAAGAGTGAAATTTTTTTTGTAAACTTTTGTAAAGTATGTTAATAGTAGATCTTTTGCTCCCCTCATGAATGTAACATACTTTTAAGTGAACTGTATATATCGTTGTGTTTCTTCTTATTTTCATTTTATCTTGTATTATTTTTCATTTCTTATGTTAATTTGAGTACAAGGTGATCTGTGAATCTTCTACTACAAATCACAACAGAACCTCAATTCATCCCAATATGTTTTTAGTTGGGGTAAAGTAAGCATCAACTGAAAGTTGTTGCTAAGTATGACTTGAGATGACTTGTTGGATTTGAAAGATTTGCAGTATGTTAGTATATGAAAATTGCTCTTTCAGATCAGCCCAAACTTCTACTGCAATATTAGATAGATGACATTCATGGAAAGGTCATTCGAGATTAAATTGAGAAACCATAAGAGAACCATATTGTGACATTGTTGCCAATAGGCACAAAGCATTGTGCCTTTTGGTAGTGGTTGAATAGTCCCATCTACAAATCCTATCTTGTTTTTTTCACCAAGAGTCATTGAGTAGCACGATATCATGTTGAATAATTATCTCTTGGGACTACTTGAAAGACCAAGTTGAATTTAAGATTATCAGAATGATGGAGATAGTATAGACTAGAGATATCTCTAGCTTGACTCATATTTTGGCCAAAGCTACACAACTTTATTACCACGAGTTGTTCTTGGATTGACATGAAGAAGTAACAACAATGTACTTGGTTATTCTAAACATAAAAAGAGTTTATAAAAAATGATCTGTCAGGGAAGAAAAAGAGCTCTCATACCATGTGAAGAACGGCAAGATGTTCTCATTCATTTGTCCAAATTTTTATGAGTAGATTGCTAGGAAAATAAAAGGAAGGTAATAAAGAAAAGTATTACACAAAAAGTAGCAAAGTCTAATGATTATGACATCCCATGTAATATGAGATTGACAATATAGATTTGGGCAATTTCCAATAGGAAGTGAATGAAAATGGTTAGAGGTGAAATTTTTTCACCCAATTTTATTGTTTGATTATACAAAAGTAACTTCTCGTAAGTGAATTTATTTTTGAGCATTTTAAAATAAAAAATAAATTAAAGTTTATTTTAGTATTTTTTTCAAAATAATTTCTAAAAATGAATCTAATGATATTTTAAATTATAATAATATTTAATAATCTCAATATAATAATATTATTTTAAAAATTATTTGTAAAAAATTCTAAACAAAATTTATCTATTTATACTTTTGAAATGCTTCTATTCAACCAAAATTTATTAATTAATTGCTTTCGAATACTTTTAGAAATAAATTAAAAAATTTTTAAAATTTACTTTAGAATAATTAAATAATTTCTTAGCCGAAATTGTTTGTTTCTATTTTCAACCTTGGATATGGACTCACACTTTGCCTTTCTAGTCCACTATAACGGAGCAAGACTTGTCTCCATGCATGACGATTTTTATTCCGGTGTCGGGTAAAAACTAACCGAGGCTGAGAGAAAAAAAAAAAAAAAGAGTTTTTTTGTTATTTTATATCTGTGGCCTCCGGAGGGGTTCTTTTTGCGGTGATTTTGACTAGCTATGAATACTAGTATTGAAAACACAGGGGTTTTTTTAAAAAAATCCCTTACTTTATTGGGCTTTAAGTGGGCCTAAGGCTGCCAGGCTCAGTACCTTATGGACTTGGGCTGAACCACTGGATTGACACAGCCAGCCCACTGATTATACCTCAAATGATATTCTTTTTGGTAAAGATCAATTGATAGATATGAAGCAATATATAGCTGTGATACTACTGATTATTTATTCGCATTTCGCAGAATTATTTATTCACAGCCAGCCCATGAATTCATTTTATTTCATTATTTTTTGCGCTTATCATCTCTTTACTGCCATCAGCATCAGCATTCTGATCAAACAGCAGCAACGTAGAAACACTTCAGTTGAAGTAAATTCTTTGCTGCATCTTTTGCAGACCATCTCTCGCTGCATTTAATAGCTGCACATATTCCAAATTGCAATATCTATGAGACCACACCATAAATATCAAAACCAAAAAAATGCAACAAGAGAAACCAGAAATCAACTACCACCAACTTCCTCCAGTGAATTTAATTTTAAATGCCCCCAAAAAAGAATGATAAGAACTCTATTGAGTGGAGCCAAAATGATGGACCGATATCTCATTCAAATTCCATCCTCCACAACCAAAATCTGTACTCTCTCAGTAAATTGCATTCAATAAGAGAGTCATGCAAACTTTAGCTCTTTGTGGTAATTTTTTTCAACCAAATAATAGAAAACTTTAGAAGAAAATGGCTTTGGTTTTTCTCTCCGTCAAAAATAAATTTGGAAAAGATAAAAGGCAATTCCTCATAGAATTTGAAAGAAGAGTTTGAAGTCAACCTTTACGTTTTTCATGAACTTTCTACATGTAAACGGCTACAAAAGGATCCCCACTTTGAAAGTGTGACTGAAAGTAGAAGAAGTACAGGCACATGGAAGAGGAACCCTAACAGTGCCATTCAATATTTTCCAGAGGTTGCAAGGGCAGGCATGCAATAAGTTGCAAAAGAATGGAGGACAAGGACATGTCTCTGAGCCTGGGACGGAGCACCAAACCCTAGATTGGATTGGTCGAGTAAAAACAAACCAGTTGTCTGCTAAGCTTGGTGGTGAATGATTGGGCCATGCATGCTCCCTTCCAGTTGCTGACATGAAACCCTAGAGCAAAAGTATTTGAGAAAAAGAAAAAAAGAACAAAAATCAGAAACCTAGAGGACAGGTCAATGCAGGGGAAAACAGCACTAGAGTGGTTGAATGAAAATATATTTTGAAAGTATAATTATTTACATAAAATATTATTTATTTATTTATTTATTTTATAAATAATTTTTTTAAAAAAAATATTATTATTATATATAAGATTAGTAATATCATTATAATTTAAAATATTATTATATTTATTTCTAAAAGTTATTTTGAATCAAAAAATATAGAAGTAAACTTTACTTTATTTTTCACCTCTAAATCGAAAATATTCAAAAGTGAGTTGACTTTCAAAAAATAATTTTTAAATAACTAAATAACAACAATGGAGAGAAATGATTTTTACTTTTAACCAATTTTTTTCTTTTTCTTGCTAACCAAACAACCCATTACATGCAAAAGATAGATGAAAAAATCACAAAAAACCCCCCGGTTCTCATTTTATTACTTTTTAGATTGATTTTAACTCTCTATAAATTTGTAAAACTATACATAATTCCTTCAAAATTTAAAAATTACAGATAACTCAATTACATATAACTCTTTGGATTATAGATTACTTGCATATACCTTTTATAGTTAGATTTTTTATTAAAAAATATTTTAAGAATATTTTTTTTAACAACGTTAGGAATCACATGAAAAATTTGTCTCAAATTCAGTTGCCTGAATAGAATGCATCTGCTCCCCCTAAACTATAACCAGTCCCATCTCTCTCCAGACCTAACGTAGTAGTTTCCCATCATAGAGTTTTATATCTATAGATTGAGTCATTACCAACCAACGATCCCGTTCGTTCAAAACTTAGTTGACTACTTCTATATATAAAGCATAGCATCTTTGGTTCAGCATTATAGCACATAGGCTTCTCCCTACAGTAGCATCTTAAGCAATGGGAACAACTTGAGCAACTCCTTCTTAGGGGTAAGAAAAAGAGGTGCGCCTTACATAACAACGGTATAGTTCTAGTAGCACGGGTTCACCACGTCTTCAATCACGATTACGTTAACAGCAAACTTCTTTGACTTAGCCTTCGGAACTCTTATCATGTCATCGTGGGTCTTGTGTCATATTCATAAATGTTGTAATCAAAGTTGTAGTTATAATCCCATCTCCTCCTTTCTCAATATCCTCTTTGTATTGTATTGAGGTATTGAGTTCATTCCCACTATGCTTAGTTAGTCCATTCATAGTACTAGCTCTTAACTTACAGTACAATTGCTATAGCAGGTCTATTCGACTTATCTTACGGTATTTTATCCTTTTATCGGTCTTTCTTTTAGGGGGTGTTCTCGTCTCTTTTATTTTCAAGTTATGCATTACAAGTCTGCTTTGGCCGCTCATTGGTTGTTGAGTCAAATTCCATAAATGTTAGATCAGTTTTGGTTCTTCTCTTACGATATTTTTGATAACCAAACTCTTCCTAGCAAAGAAGATCAAATATTTTCTTATAGCAAGTTTAGCTATGGAAGAAATGATTTCCGAGTTTAGATTGATTGATGCTGTAGTCCATTTCTTTGACTCCTTTGAATAGTCAACTCCCATGGGATGGACTAGATAGAAGGGTAAAACTACTCCAATTTCCACTTCAACTGGCAGTGCAGTAGAAAAAGAAGCATGGGCTTTTCTTATTCTTCCAAGGAAGTCAATCAAAGGGAGAGAACTGAGCCAAGGAGGAATTTTGACGACAACATCATCCGTGAAGAACGAATGACTAACAGTGAGTTTTGGACATATAGTCTATCATCTTATAATGTCCCTTAGCAAATAACTGGATATTAAGGCTGGGAACTTCCGACTAGTGCCCACTTATCTCTGTTGCTTTTATGCTAGTTATCTTTTAAAGTTCATTGAGTCAGCTTAGGAGCTAGGTTCAGATTAGACAATTAGTAGTGCAAGATCCTTGCTTCTTTTTTTCTCTTTCCTTAGGCATGAACTTTGAGGTCAATCAGATCTACTTTGAGTGTGCTTACTTATTTAATTGTTCGAATTTAACAAACAAAAAATATAAATTAATTATATTAATATGATCTTTGCTTTATCTCTGTTGTGCTCCATCCTCCACCTATTTTTTAGACGTTGACGACATCCAAATCATCCACCTTGGCCCATCCGTTAGTCATCACCTCCTTCAACTAATTCTCATTCAGACTATCACCTTAAGCCTCTAGTGCAACTTGTTTGTCACCTCTTGTACTACCTCTAACCTCACCCTCACCACCTTACCCTTTGGTCATTACCCTATCCATGATTGGCACCGTCTCCTCTGACCCTGGCTCCATCATTTGCCTTCTCCTCTTCCATTGTATGCTCATCCAGTCTCTTTCTCAATCGCTTCGCACTTCTCTTCCTCCTATGTGCCACCTCCTACTCTAACTTTCCTCTGTAGACACTACTTTCGTCATCCATAATCTTATGGTCTAGCATGGTCTCAAAAAAAATCCACATGTTGCCACCTTCCTCTTACATAGCTATGCATATGGAAAAATAATGGAATGTGTACTCTTGGTGTTTGATGAAATATCTATGAGAATCAAGAAAGACATGAATAGAGACAGAAAGGGGTGAAGGAAAGAGAGAATGATTGACAGACTTTGAGAAAAGAGAAAATAACAAAAGGGTTTGATTATCCAAATTAAGGAGTTTGGTTGTCTAAATTTAATTAGTTAAAATTAATTATAATTTAATATCGAAATGGAAAGTTAGAAATTTTTTTGTATTGACAACAAAAATTCAAAGAATTATATACAATTTTTAAATCTTGAAGGAGTTATATTTAATTTCATAAATTTATGAAAATATATATGCAAATCACCCCTCTTTTTTATGTTCCATCAATCAAGGCATGTGATGAAAATTCACAGGTGTTCAATGGCAACATAATCCAGGACAAAGTAATGATAGACTGTAAGAACAAAAGACCTTTTGAATAAAGTTTGGAATTTCTTTTTTTTTAATGATTTTTCTGCTGACCTGCCACTCGAGCTTGCAGCCTTTGCTCATGCAAAGAAAGCCAACTTTAGAGAACAAAAGCTAGAAACTCAAACCAAGTCAAACTTGCACTTGAAAGTCAAAATTGTATGTGCATTTTTGTTCATTTTCAATCATTAAAAAGACCACATATTTAATCAAATTCTGATCTAGCACTATTGAATGTCATTTACCATGTATCATCAAACATCAAAATAAAAAATAAAAGTGTTTATTAATATACAAAAAAAAAGAAAAAATTCACAAGCAACTCCTTGGAATGAATCATGCAATATTACATGCAAGTCCACAAAAACTGCATAATTGCATAAAAATTCCTTAGATTCTCCATTTTATTGCAGTTCGCAAGTTGCGTTTTTCATGTTATTAAATTGCTCTTGATTTTGTACTTGAATAATTTTTGTTCATTATCCATAATTTCTTTGGAGTGATTAATTTTAGAATTATCCTCGAAACCAAACAAAGAAGTGATACAAAAAAATGATCATAAAGAGGCACATATGTCAAATTTTGCTGTCATGGCCATCTAATAAGTCTACTGAGATGCCAATTATGTAACAAAAACAAGAACTTGCAGGTAATTATGAACATTTTGATGACTTAAATGTAATGTTACAAGACATGAAGGAGCTGCCTGCAATGCGCATAAAACATGCCAAAGTAATTAGAATGAATGCGAGGCGCAAAACAGAAAAGTTCAAGGGCATTCCCCGTTGGCACTTTTTGTCTTGTTGCGTGACGTCGAGAGGACGTCACATCCACCAATACGTAGCCCTGCCATGCACGCCGGGCAAAAGTTACCGGGCGGGCCCTACGGCCCATCAAGTTTTGCCGGTTCACTCGGCACTGGGTAGCGGTTGGGCGGGTTCGGTTTTATTTTTCACATAGAAACCGAACCGGGGCATTATGCAAACACACCCTGAAAAGAAAGGATTCTGGCAACCAATCCCCACACACTTATTGCACTGACTGATCACATCTGGAGTAACCGAATCTTACAGCACTGCACATTGAACACTTGCTGCCGCTTTAACTGAAACCCCTTTTTGACCTTTTTGCCCACCCTAATCTTCCTTTGACCATTCTTCCAAAACCTTTTTTATTATGTCTAAACTAATTATTTTTTATTATTTTTCACCTTTATATCAAATGATTTTTTAGCCATGATAAAATTAACAAATAGAGAACAACATCATGATAAAATAAATATATATTATAAATATTAAAATTATTATTGTTAAAATCAGTGACGATAATCAAAATAGATTTTGAAATGGATTAGCATACTAATTAATATTTAATAAGATTATCTGCTCAAACAAGTGTGATTTTATTTTTAAAAAAAACTTTTCTTTTTTTTCGAAAGGCAAATACAAAAACAATTTTTTTTGAAGAAAAATGAGTTGTAAAATTTGGATCATGTGACAGTGTTAACCAATCCGACAAGGTTGTCAACATACGGCAACTGTAGTACCATGAAGAAATTGACAATTTACCCCCCCAATATAACCTATTTTACAGACAACCCTTTCAGGAAAAAATAAATCACGTGACAAAGCTGACGCCAGCCATTCGGTTCAGATCCGAATCCGTATCTGGTCACAAACCCGACCCGCCCCCCGTTAGCTCGCCCATTTAGAACGCATGCACCTCTCCTTCCTTCAGTTCCATCTTCTTCATCCTTCTTCTTCTTGTTTGTGAAATGAGGGCGAAAAGAGTGCCGGGGATGCTTTGCCGGTCGCAGGTGGCTACGGCAGTGTGCGTTCCGGGGGAGAGGTCAGTGGCGGCGCCGCGAAGACAGGAGAGGTCAACCTTGGCAGAGCTGGCGGACTTGAAGTACTCGCGGCTCGCAGAATCCCGGAGGCTCAGAGCTGGCGGCCGGAGCAGGGCGGTCACCGTGCCGATGGTGACAAAGAAGGAGAAGAAAGAGAAGAAGGAGAAGTCGCCGCCGAGGCCTGCCTCTGGCGAGGACACAGCGTTGCCTCCTCCTCCTGCAGACCAAGTCTTTCAGGTAAGGCTTCTTTTTTGCCGGTCTTCATCGCAATATTTTCAAAATTACTATGAACTCAAAAAAATGATAAGCATTTCATTATATTTACGGTTTAAATAAATTAAGAGGATTTATAACTTCGGAGTATCGAGAAATACTAAATTTTAAGAGATTTATTGAAGGAAATTGTAATCGTGTTTCCTCTTGCTTTTTTCTTTCTTTTTAATTTCTGTTCATTTGTTTTCTTTTTTACAATTGAACTGCTCAGTAGTATTTATACTTTGTCTAATTTAAGTCAGATGATTATATTAAGTATAGGACATGACACAACACAAAGATGAAGGCAAACAATTGCATCGAAGCAAAGATGTTTCAGTACAATAATTTCAATTAATAGAAACTCTTATATGGGAGTAGCGAGTTGCCTCTCAAAAAAAAAATGGAATCCTAAGACTGCATCGATTAGTTTGACGCCTTCACTTTCAATCTATTTTTGAAGAATTGATACTATAGGGAGTTACAAAACTTGAGCTTTTGTTGGAAAGGAGACAAGGAATTGACACACTTCATCAAATTAAGCAAATTATCAACGTTTTAATTAGAGAATATGCCACTGTCCAGAGATGAAGTGCAGGCAATGCTTCTTTTCCTCTCATTTTTATCTCTTTGTGCGGAAGTGCGCAAGCAAGAGCTTTGACACCAAATGGGAAAATTTCAGTACAAGCACTTCAGCTAAATGCTTACATGTGGCGAAGATCAGAGCTGGCAGAGGACCACTTCTAGTTCACATTTCCTTTAAGTTTCATTTATTCCATTTTCATAAATATATTCCACCTCCAATTCTATTTTTTCCTCCTCTTTCCTTTTGTGCTAGGTTGTGGTCATGAAGGTCTCCATCCATTGCCAAGGCTGCGCTGGGAAAGTCAAAAAGCACATATCCAAGATGCAAGGTTTCTTCTTCTTCTTCTTCTTCTTCTTCTTCTTCTTCTTCTTCTTTTGAGGTAAATGATGAAGATTGATGTTGCAGGAGTGACATCGTTCAGCATTGATCTGGAGACAAAGAGGGTGACAGTGATGGGGAATGTATCACCTGATGGAGTTCTGGAGAGCATCTCCAAGGTGAAGAAGGCTGAGTTCTGGACTTGTTAGTTAGGGTTTTTGGATGCACCATGGTTGTGATTGGGAAGGAAGTGGATACTGTGTTGTTTTCTTCAGCTGTCATGATCTTATGTAAAAACTTTCATGGCTTACTAGTACTTGCGTTTTTACTAGTCATTTTACCATGGAAATGTTGCTTGGACTAGTCACCAACCAGACAGAGAATGAAACAAAAGTTTTTCTTCTTGGACCACTCTCGAAGGAGTTGGCTCTATCTCGGACCACCTAATCCAGGGCCGAAGACGGAAAATACAATTTCTTATTTAATGTGTGAAATCAGGCGTTGAACCTGGCAGGATTTTGGAACTCGAGTCACAATGAATGTGGAATTTTATCTCGTTAGATATTATTGTAGCTTAAAAATGATTTACTTGGAAGGATTATTAGTGTACTTGTCGAATGAATAGGTCCAGTGTTGGCTGACAGTTTGTGATGTGGGTTGGCAGATTTATGGTTTCTGGGCGCGGGCTCATGTTCTACTGGACCAGACGTGCCAGTTTCCACTCTTCACTTGTCACCCACCACTTCATACATCAATAACCTTCATAATTTTTTTTGCTTTTTTTTTTTTTTGTTATTGCTTGTTGTCCCTTTGCTTGATGTTTTTAAATTTTACTTTTTGCTCTTTTTTTTCCTTTTTTTTTTAAATAAAATAGAACGATTAGCAACAAATAGAGAATAATTCACTTAATAACGCTTAGTTTCATTCAACTCTATTATTTGTGTTAGACCACGCGATCGCCTCGTATGATGTAAGTGTCAAACAATTTTCAATTTTAGATGTTTTGATTGTTTTTTATATAATATATGTGTATATATTTTTATGAATTGTATGTAATATGTCACATAACGATGATTAAAAATGAAAAAAAAAATATTATACGACATTATATTATAATCAAATATAACATATTCAACCAATACAATCGATATTAAGAAGATGCGTAATTATTTTAAACCAACGTAACACAAATTGGATATTAGACAAATATAGTAATTTCCATTTTAAAATAAATAAAATTCAATTATCAAATTCTATTAGGTACTAATAAAAGCTATATTAACTACTAATCAAGACCAATAAATGGTGTAATATAAGTCAAATATTCACTATCTGTTAAATGCGCAAAAAAATTATTTGGTTCCTAATTAAACACCCCCCTTTATTTCAAGTTTAAAGACAATATTGTCAATTTGTCATCAAAATGAAAACAATCACGCAGATCTCGAGGCAATGATGAACATATGAGTGCTGATCGCGATGCAAATGCCCTGTCGCCATCGACTTCCGGCCCTTCCCTGCTTCATCGTCTCCCAAAAATGGCGCTGTTAGCTCTCGTCCATCTCCACCGCCTCCTCCGCCGCTGCCCAAACGCTAACCTTAAAACCCCCAATCTCCTGCTCCCCACATCCCCAATCCCTCGCCCCCGAACCCACCACCCGTCTCTCCCCCCCAGGTCCTCCTCTTTCCCTACTCCCCACTTCATTGTCAAAAATCTGTTTTTTTTCTCTCTCTTTTTTTGCAGAAAAAACTCTAATTTTGACCAGGGACAAAAGGGCGGGAGCTCTGGAGAAGGATGGTGATGGTTCGGGCACCATTGCGGCCATCGTCACGTCTTTGGGTGGCGGCGCTGTGGCTGTCGGGATTGTGCGGGTGTCGGGACAGATGGCAGTGAAGGTTGCCGGAAGGGTATTCCGGCCGACCAGGAGGGCAAGGGATGAGAATGGTGGGGTTTCGTGGCGGCCTAGAAGCCATTTTTTGCAGTATGGGTTGGCGATGGACCTCCAGGGCAATGCCATCGATGAGGCACTTGTTGTAATAAAGCTTTAAATTTGACCAATTCTTATGCTTTCTGGTAATCTGAAAGTGTTTTGATGAGATATATTTACTAATGCTGTGTGCAATGTAAGTGATTTTGATATTGTTTGTGGATTGGCAATTTTGTAGCTAGTGCAAATGGCAGTTATCTGATGGGAAGCAGTCTGAGTAGCTTGATAGTTCTTTGACCCAATTTGCTTGGAATTTTAGAGTTGTTGGTGGAAGTGGCTATTAGACAATGTTTTGAATTTTATGATTCTGTTTTAATAAGTTAATGATAGTCTTGTTTGTTGTCCTTTCTTTTCCATTTTACTGTGAATAGAGTTAAACTATGTCTTGTTTACCTTCCTCGCTTGGACTGCATTTGGATTATTCATGATTCTAGAACATGCTTCTGCTGCTTTGTTTTACTTGAAATTTGTACTTATTCATTTTCTACTATCATGAATCCCATTCAAAAGCTTCTCAGTATGCTCATATCATTTGCACGCTTAAAATAAAAATTGTCCATAAATAGCATAATAATTTCCTTGCTCAGAATTTGAATTTTCTGACGACATGGTTTTTCTATTATCTTTAATTTTCATGAATTTTCTTAGGTCCTAGCAGTACCCATGTTAGCACCAAGATCTTATGCTAGAGAAGATGTAATTGAGCTTCAATGCCATGGCAATGATATATGCCTGCGCCGAGTGCTAAGAGCTTGCTTAGAGGCAGGGACCAGGCTAGCAGAACCTGGTTAGATTCATAACTCTTTGTGCTGTTGATAGAGTTATTGCCATTATCATGAAATTTGTCTATGGTGGTCTTAATGAAAAAAAGTAACCTTCTCCTGAACCAACTAGATAAACTTCGTGAAATTTCTGGGAGCACCACAGAAGGATGGTAGCTCCTATGCTTAATAATCCCATTGGCTGAGGATTCTAGGACATTGGCTTTATTCCTTTGCTTGTTTATCTCTGTATTTCTATTAAAGTTATCTTCTGTTAAAACCTTAAATGCTTCTTAATCGTAGGAACTTAGAGGTGTGTAATGTGAATTCCTCATCTGGACATATTTGATGTTGTATCTAGGTGAATTCACCCTCTGCATTTCTAAATGGACGTCTAGACTTGTCTCAAGCTGAAAATGTTGGCAGGGTCATTTCATCTAAGTCAGTGATGGCAGCAGATTCTGCACTGGCTGGGATGCAGGTAAAGTTTTCATTTTTATATCACATCAATATGAATACTGTGTGGGGGAAACTTTCTTTTATGCTTGGTTGGTTTCTCACTGTGTATATGTTTATTTTTGCTATCCTCTTTTCTGATAGTGCGTATCATTTCCATGTTGCGATAGGGAGGATTCTGTGTTAGTCAAGGCACTTATAAAGCAGTGTATTGAGTTACTTTCAGAAATTGAGGCTTGTCTGGATTTTGATGATGAGCAGCCCCCTCTTGACTCAAAAATGTTGATAGGCAAAATAAATCTTATGTGGGATGATGTGCGGCAGGCAATGGATACTGCCAGCTATGATAAGCTTTTACAATCTGGTTTGCAGGTACTCTTGCTGACTGGGATGTTTACTCTTCTGTTATATATCTATCTATCTATCTATCTATCTCCTTCTGTTTTCTTTGCTCCAGCAAATTGTTTTCTTGCACATCATCCAGTTGTTTCTTAAGACAACATTTGATTTCGTACCAACTTTTCTGTATCACTAAGCCTAGTTTAAGTCACTTGCTATACAATGACTGAAAATTTATTGCACTGGTTTTTTAATCTGGATGCACAATCGCTGAGATCTTGCAGGTTGCAATCATTGGCCGACCAAATGTTGGAAAGTCAAGTCTCCTCAAATGCTTGGAGCAAAGTAGGTTCACTAATATCTGTTGCAACTTGGCTTTATGCTCCATTTTCATTTGCATATTGTTTTCAGTGTGTTAGTAAAATGCCTTTTATTTTTAGCAAGTAAATTTTCCTTGTCAAATAATACTTTCACTTTCACTATTTTTAATGATATGTGGCTTCCTTGTTAATATGCATGATGCTGAAAAGCATTTCTATGGTATCTCACTCAATCTTTATTTGTTCCTATTAAGGTTTAAAGTATCGGTTTCGGTACCCAGCGAAACCGATACGTTTCGGCCGTCGCGCCGTTTCAATTTTAATTTCGGCCGTTTCAGTTTCGAGCAAAAGTTTTTTTTAGTTATTAATTGTATATTGACCAGAGTTTGACTATATTTTGACTGTACTTTGACTTCAAATTAAAAAATACGATAAAATATTGGAAAAAAATTTGAAAAAATTTAAAAAATTAGGAAGAAATTTATACTTAATTTTACCATAATATTAAATATTATTTTAGTTAATTAAAATTAATTTTGATAGTTAATCACTGATATAGTCTATTTTCAATATATATTAGTATATTAAAAAAATATATAAGAAATAATATGAATATGATTAAAAGTTAAAAATTAACATAAGCAAATTTAACTTTTCATTAAAATGTACATTACACATACATAATTTATAAATTATAAGATAATACAACTAATTATCATCATTATCATAATCATCATCAGTTGAGTTTGGAATATTTAGGTGTGAAATTACAAATTCAGCACCTGAACGATCCGGACGAGCATTTGTAGACATATGAGTCAAAACAACTAGCTCTGCACGATCTCGTGACAGCGGTTCTGAAGTATAACCATACATCGAAAGTGCAAAATGAAAATGATAATCATATTCATTAACAACACATAATAAAAGTGATCCAATAATCCATGAGAAATAAATATCACACTGTACGAAGTATTTAGGGGAAATTACGGCAAGACGCTGGTTGATAGCATTAAGTGAACCTTATTAAGAGACACAATAAATTTGATCATTTACTCTTTCATAGTCTTGTAATGTCTATTCAATTAAAACTTGTGCAAGTATATCATAGGCTGAAGGTGGAATCATTATACAATAAAATATAAGTTTTTGGCGAAGAATGGACATAATTTTTCTTCCTGCTTCCAGTGTAACTTGATCTGGAACTGTAATATAATCATCCGGATTTGCCATTATCTGTTTCCAAAAAAAAATATTTTATAATTATCAAGATTTATAAATATAAAATAGATAATAAGAAATACGTCAAAAGAAAAATATTACAATAAATTGTGCTAATAAAATAGATAAATTATCATGCAATAAAATAAACCATATAGATATTAAATTTAAATGTCATAAAATTACAATAAGATATCAATTTAAGACAATAATGAAAATATCATTTCATAAATAGCATAAATCCACGTTTTATAATCATATGCTATTCCGAGATGGATCTTGAAGAGATTGGCATTCTTCATCACTATACTCATCAGTACAATGGAGTTCACCATACTCATCAGTACGATGGAGTTGTGATTGATAGTATTGTTTAGCATGCGGATAGTACGAAATTATATGGTCCTGCATTGATTAATGATATCCTGAATTAAAAGAAAACATCTCGTTATTATAACTGTCATAATAACTAGAGCTCGCATTATTTGTTGGACCTTGATTGATATTTTATCTATCATGTGAAACATATGGATATTGTGGCACATAACCGTTATATAAATTAAAGTCCTAAAACTCATTTCCTCCATACTGTGGAAAAGATGAAGATGAGTTCTCATATTGTGATTGTTGAAAATTGACGTCACCAGCTGTACCGCCATTACTACTATCACTTGTATCAGAAGTATTCTACATTTTGTCAATTTCCTCTTCCGCTTCTTCGTCTAAGAGACGACGAATAGGTTCTTGTATTTAAGGATGATTTAAAACAAGTTTTTCTTTCTCAAATCCACTTTATCAGAGGATCATCATCTTCGAATATGACAAACAAATTGATTATCTCATCCTCTGGTGATATTCTCCTCTGTAAGTTTCAGACTCTTAAATACATGTTATAATGATAGAAAACAAGTTTCTCTAATTTTTCCATTTTAAGTCTGTTTCTCGTCTTCGTATGAATTAACCCAAAAGTTTTCCAATTCCTCTCGCATTGTGAACTTGAAACAGTTTGACTTAAACTTCTAATGTCTATCTTTACAAGATTAGATGCTGTATGTCGCCCATAAATACTCCATCATCTAACTGTAATTTATGAGAAAAAATTATTAATAAGTTGATATAAATTTAATTAGCAAATATGTATAATTATTGAACATCAAATATACCAGAAGTATCACCCCTAATAGCTACAATTACTTGTTGTGTGCCAAAGTCCTTGATTTTATTTTTAAAATCATCTGTCTGAAAGTTAAGAACTTTCTTAATTATGTAAAAAAAAATAATGATCTAGAATGTAACTCGCGCAATGTCAATATTCTTGTTCTCATATCCAGTTCTATCCTCTCAATTACCTTACGTAGCGTTTTGAGAATTGTATTACTATTATTGATCTCATCGGCATATTGAAATATTGAATTCAGAAAGCGTCCTACAAGATGATTAAATATGAATCAACAATAGTATCATTATAATTTAGTAAAATACTATAAATGACTCTTTAATCAATTACCTGCAGCACGAATATCTTTGGATAATATTTTGTCTCAACGACGATCAATAATCTTCTCCCATTTACAAAATTTAATTGTTCTTATATGTCGTTTTATTTGCAATTTTGCTCGTTCTATTATTTCATATAAGAACCCCATCTGCGAATGATCATCTGAGTTAACAATTCAAAACACTTTAATTAATGGACTGAAGATTCTGATTACATTTCAACTGATTCCCAAAATTGTTCGTTCAAGACTTGATTGTAGAATTTTTCAGAAAGAATTTTCTCGAACCGTTTCAACTTCAAATAATGCTTATCATATTCTTCATTGGTAAATAATATCTTCAGTGTTTGTCGGTAAGTATACAGGGAATCCAAGGAGATAAATTATATACCAAACCGAGTAATGTCTGGTCTGATAATCTCTCGTTCCCGTGTTTCCTTTCTCATCAGTTCAAGACACTAAGCATTGTTATAAATAAATGACGTCAACTTCTGACCTTCGTCAACCACTTTTTTAATATCAGGATCTTTACCCATATCCTTCAGTATTAAGTCAATAGAGTATGCTGCATAAGATATCCAAAAAACATGTTTTCTTTTTTACATTAACTTTTCTCCAGCATATACTAACGGACTACATTATCAGTTACGACTTGTACCACTCTTGATTCTCCAATCTCCTCAATGACACTATCAATCAGATGATATAAGAAATTACCAGTCTTCGACTCCCCTGATGTGTCAACTGACTTGAGAAAAATGGTCCCTTCGGGATAATATACTAAAAAATTTATCAAATATTTACTGTTTTGTGTCTTCCATCAATCACACATCAAGGTACATCCAAATTCATCCTAATATTTGTGAAAGGTCTGGATAAAAACAGTCATCTCTTCAACTTCAAGATTCAGATACTTTTCAGAAATTTCATAAGCACTTGGTGGAGAAACTCCCGGGCCAACCTCTTCAGCGGCACGTATCATTCCATGATAGTAGCTACCATCTGGTAAATGAAATGGAACATGGTTATAGAAAAAAATTTGAATACTGTCCTACCCAACCACTGTTTTGTCTTTCGAAAATCAGTTGATACTGTTCTTAAATTTATTTGAGTATCATCTCTTAATTTCAATAGAAATGGGTCAATGGAGAAATATTTATAGATCCAATGTCAAGAAAATAGAAATTCCTTCTTACTTCTGAAGGGGCAGGTGTGTGTTGCTGTGTACGTCGTTATCTGAAACTAGTAGTTCAGCGATCACGAACTGTCTCGGAAGTGCCAGCACCACCTTGAATTTTCTCGTACAATCTTCGACTTTCGCGAATTGCTTCATCAACCTCAGTATCATTGTTTTCATCATCAGAAACTTACCTGGAATCTGAATTACACCGATTGATATTTCTTTTACTTTCTCTGCCATTTTGTATTATTGTCCGACATGATTGTCTCACTTCATTCGGAACTTTCTCACATAGTCGAATTGAGCCAGTAACTCCTTCCAAATGCTCTTTTAATCTTGTAATTTCAGAAATAAGCACACAATCACACCATTTGTAATAAACTTTTTGATTTTCTACATCCACTAATTCACAGTGTTGCCATCTAATATTATTATCACGAGGCGATTGTTGTGTGTTTTGCTTTAGAACCATATGCAATACAACAGTAGCAGTAACAGAACAAATGCTATCAGAAGAAAATTTACCTATGATTAAGGAAAAAATCTATTTTCACATAAATTAATTAATAAATAATTAAATACTAACTAATTTTCACATAAATAAATAATTTTATATTTAGGATATAAGGTTCAGGGTTTTGGATTTACTAACTTATTTCTTGATTTATTAACTAATTTTCACGTTAATTTCGACATTCTCAATTTAATACATAATTTTCGCATAAAATATTAATTTTAATACATAATGTAATACATAATTTTTGCATAAAATATTAATTTAATACATAATTTAATATAATACATAATACATAATTTAATACGTAATACATAATTTAATATATAATACATAAGTTAATTCGTAATTTAATACATAATACATAATTTCATACATAATACATAATTTAATATATAATACATAATTTAATACCTAATATATAATTTAATACATAATTTAATACGTAATACATAATTTAATACATAATACATAATTTAATACATAATATATAATACATAATTAACAAATTTTTAACAGATTAACTTCCACAACGCCAATGGATAATGTGATAATAAAGAGAAAATTTATCAACATAGCACTTCTTCAAAATGAGACTATTCCAGGAACCGTAGACAGAAACATTCAGATAGATCAAACACCATATTCTAAGCCAATAATAGAAACATACACGAAGACAATTTTTTGATTTCAACTCAAATCTCACCATGAAAACCTAATTATTTATGATACATCAATTATCAATATGAAAATTTCTTACCTTTGCAACGGAAATAGAAATAGATCCACAAAACTCTACAAATGAAACACCAATAGTATTACAATGTCTGAAAATCTCAAATTATATTGTTTACAAACTTTGCAGTTTGCACTAACTATATATAAGCGATAAAGCTCATCTACTTGCCGCTAACAAACAAATAATTAATCAATCAATACATCCACTTGCACCGACCCATAGCCATCGGCTCATGATCCACGGAATAAAACAAATTAATAGTAATAAACTATAGTGATCATACCCGTAATTAACCAAACAAAACAAACCAACAGTAACAAACTATAGTTATTATACTCGTGATTAATCAAATAAAACAAACGAATAATAAAAAACAGTAAACCCTACACGCTGCGCTCGTCGGGCGACCTGCGCTCGTCAATAGAGCTGCGCTGGCCACAGGAGCGCTGCACTCGCCGCCAATTGAGTCCGACTTTTTGGAGATGCCGTGGGCGCCATGCTCGCTCCGCCTGCTATGCTCGCCGCCAACGAAGTTGAAAGCCTGAAACCCTAAAATCAAAACTAAATAAGCAGTTTCGTTTCGACACTAGCCGAAACCGAACCGTTTCGGCTGAAACGGCTCGATTTCAACCGAAACTTAAAACCTTGGTTCCTACTAGTATTCATAGTGATAGAGCAATAATCACAGAAATTGCTGGAACAACAAGAGATGTGGTTGACGCAAATGTGACCATCCAGGGTATTCCTCACGCTAGGACCTTGTAGAAGTTGGCCTTCTTTGGGACTTCTGTGGCTGTGGCCTTGCGAGAGATTGTACTGAGTTTGATCTTTGCTGCCATGGAATTTCAAGCTCAGAGCCATTTGAAGAGAGAGAGAGAGAGAGAGAGATGGATCGAAAATAGAGAGAGACAATAGTGACAAGCATAAATAGGCAAAGTAGATGTTGATTGCTTTTTTAAAGGTATTAGATGTGATTAGTTGCTTTAAAAAACATTTATTGTACACATTAGCACCCTTGCAAAGCTGCAACTTGCATATATATCCTCGTGAAGTTGATATTTTGATAGGATACATGCTCCGAGGTCCAGTATGACAATATCTAGTGCTTGCTTGCCACTAATCGCCATCCACTTTAAGTATTGACCAGCTAAAATGTGGGCGGTGAACCTGATGACCATGAATTTCAATTGCAAATTAATACTTCGGATTCTCTGTAAATAAATAGCAGAGAGTGAATAATGGACAGCAGTTGATTAAGGATAAAAAAAATATGAATATTTTTATTCAAGTCTTCGTCGATCTACAGAAAAAAAAAAAATTTTTATAGAGTGATATATATATATATTATATATATATATATATATATATATATAAAAGCAACCAGTAGAAGCAGACAAAGAATGCTTTTTTGCGAACATAATTTGTGTTTGGCTGACCGCATCATATTCTCCTTCCAAGTTTTAATTAATGCGCTTGTTAGAGTTCTGGTTCTACTTTAGAATTTGCGATGATCTCATCGATCATAACCAAGATCCTAAATAAACTTGAGGTTTGACAAACAACCCTTTACGTTATGATAAATTTATAAAAAAACTATCTAATTATTAGTAAAAAAATAGTTATTTTTATATTATAAATTTAATAAAATTTAAAATAGTTTAAAAGTTTTTTTTATTTTATTTAGAATTTTTTATTAAAATAATTTTAAAAAATTATATTACATTTATTTGATTTTACTTCGAGTAGGTAGTCTATAATTATGTAACAGTGAAGTTGACAAAATTAAAATTAAAATTTTCAGTTTCATAATAATCGATTATTTATAGGGATAATTACCTATAAGTCCCTATAATTAGCCTTAATTATCCACAACCTCCCGGAATTTCCGTAATTACCCGCACCCCTTATTTTCGAAAATATTTACCAACACCCCTTATTGTTATTTAATCAAATTTTTTTCAAAAAATTTCGATTTTACCCCGTTATTTTTACAATTAAATCCTTAAAAACTTTTTTCTTATATTTAACGTCCCGAAATTTGGTTTTTTGCAAATAACATCCCGAAATTACTTCGATTTACAGGCAAGTCCCCGAAATTCAGATTTTTGCAAATAACACCCCGAAATTATTCTGATTTACAGAAAAGTCCCCGAAATTCGACGGTGGCCAGAGTGGCGACGAGCAGGCGGCGACGCCGGAGCCAGCGGCGGGAGCGGAGGCGAAGGCCGGCGCACCGGTGCACCGCCACGAGGGCGCGGATGGCCTCGGCACGCGGGACGAACTCCGAGGCCGGCGCGCCGGCAGCGGGCGCAGACGGCCTCGGCCTCGGCCTCCGTCCCCGACCTCTGTCCCCGTCCAAGTCCTCGGCCTCCGTCCGCGCCCGCGTGCCGAGGACGGAGGCCTCGCCGGCCCGCGGCCTCCGTCCCTGGCATCCGTCCCCGTCCAAGACCTCGGCCTCCGTCCCTGGCACGCGGGCGTGGACGGAGGGCGAGGCCTTGGATGGGGACGGAGGCCAGGGATGGAGGTCGGGGACGGAGGCCCCCGTGTGCCGGGGAAGGAGGCCGAGGCCGAGGCCGTCCGCGCCCGTTGCTGGCGCACCGGCCTCCGCGTCCGTCCCGCGTGCCAAGGCCGTCCGCGCCCTCGTGCCGGCGCGCCGACCTCAGCCTCCGTCCCCGGCACACGGGCGCGGACGGCCTCAGCCTTGGCCATCTGCGCCCTCGTGCCGGCGCGCCTCGGCCTCAGCCTCCGCTCTCGCCGCCAACTTCGGCGTCACCACCCGCTCGCCGCCACTCTGGCCGCCGTCGAATTTCGGAGATTTTCCTGTAAATCGGAATAATTTCGGGGTGTTATTTGCAAAAATCCGAATTTCGAGGAAATTTCGGGGTGTTATTTGCAAAAATCAGAATTTCGGAACGTTAAATATAAAAAAATAAGTTTTTAAGGATTTAATTGTAAAAATAACGGAGGTAAAATCGAAATTTTTTGGGAAAAATTTAATTAAATAATAATCAGGGGGTGTGGGTAAATAATTTCGAAAATGAGGGGTATGGGTAATTTTGGAAATTAGGGAGGTTGTAGGTAATTAAGACTAATTACAGGGACTTATAGGTAATTATCCCTTATTTATAAAAATTAAATTAGTATAGCATATTTTTGAAATAAAAGTTAAAGCGTGCATCTAACTAGGTGGTCAAGATTAACTAAATTTAATTAACCAAATGATTGGTAACTCCATCGAGCTCATTAAAGCTATCTCCTTAAACACTCTAATTACTCGAGATTAACTAAATTCAATTAGGGGCTGTTTGGTAACAGCCCCATTTGGGCGAATTGACCGAATTGGGGGAATTGGAAATTTAATTCCCCCAATTCGGCTGTTTGGTAACCAAATGAAAATCCGAAATTTGGTGAATTCTCAATTCCCACAATTCCCAATTTCGGATTTGAATTCGGATCAGAAGAGACGAATTCGCAATTCCATATCCAAATTGAGTGGGCCCCACCACTATCCGAAACCCTATTTCACCCGTGTAAATACCAACCGAATTCGGAATTTAGCCGGCTGAATTCCTGTCACCCTCTGCCTCGAGCCCGAGCGGCGGTCCGAGCCCAAGCCCCGACGCCCGTCGTCCCCGAGCTCGAGCCCGACCGCCGTCGTCCCCGAGCCCGAGCGATGGTCCGTCCCCGAGCCCCGACGCCCATCGTCCCCGAGCCCAAGCGCCGTCGTCCCCGAGTCCGAGCGGCAGTCCGTCCCCGAGCCCCGACGCCTGTCGTCCCCGAGCCCGAGAGCCATCGTCCCCGAGCTCGAGCCCGAGTTGCCGACGATGACGCATGGGCCAAGATCGTGGCTAGATCGCGCCAGAAGACGAACTCCGACCACCGGAGAAGGAGATGGGAAGGAAGCTCGAAGCAGGATAGCTCCTTTGGCCGAGTTCATGGCAAACGACGGCCTCCAAGCAGCAAAGCTCATTATTGGGCTGGAGATAGCTTTCGAGGACTGGCTTTGAGTGCCGGAGAAGGAGATTGTTTTTAAAAAATAAAAAAAATATTTCAATAAAATATTTTTTTATGTAATAAAATAATAAAAAATTTAGTTTGATATCTAGATATTATATTAGCTTTAGTTCTTATCTATCAGCAAACGAGTAGTAAAAGTTATAGGTTGAATTGACTGAGGTATCGGAAGTGATGAAGTGGTATTTCTCTTGTCGAGAATAGTATTTTTATACTTGATTTTTGTATTTTTAACGAAAATAAAAGAAAAGTTTAATAACGCTAAAGGAACACGATTAGATCATGCTTATTAAAATTGAGATAGCTTATGATAAAAAAATATTTTATTGATTTAATATTATTTAAATCAATTATTTTTTAAAAAAATAGATATTATTAATATGTAATTCTAATATTATTTATTTTTAAAACCTCAAAAATATGTCTAATTATTTTATTAATTTAATATATATATTTATTTTAAAATTAAATATAGAAAATATTAAAAAATAAGGGTAATTTCATCCATTAAGAATTGGGTGATCATATCTCCAATTCCAAATCCAACCAAACACCGAAATTGAAGGAATTGGCGGAATTCGTTGATTTCAATTTACATTCTAAACAACCGAATTTACGGAATTGACTGAATTGACAATTCCTTTTTTTTACTCAAAAAGTATATCCAAATACCGAAATTATCAAATTCGGCCGAATTGATAATTCTCTCAATTCCGAAACTCGGAATTATCCAAACGCCCCCTTAGACAAATGTCTGCCAACTCAATCGAGCTGCTTAAAGCTATCTCTTTAAACACACTATTATTATTTTAATCAGTATTTGTTTAAAACATAATTATTATTTTTATAAGCACTTAGTTATTGTTATTATTTTTAACAATTGGTCTTTTAGTCTGACCGAGTCTGACAAGTAGGTCTGAGAAGAAGACAAGGAGCTCTTTTGTGTCCCGCGTTCGGTTGACAGTCAGCAAGCTGTCTAGGGTTTTATTTAAGATGGTTGTTAGGGTTAGGTTTTTGTCCATTTGGATGCTTTCCTGTGGGTTCAAATCATTTATTTTATATTTTATGACAATTAATTATTCATCAGTAGCTAATTATTTGCGTTTCTAATTTGTTTTAGGATGCAATCACCGTCATCGGCGTGTATTAAATACCGAATTTTAAAACTTAAAAAATATTATTTTTTTTTTACACTTTCGATTTATTTTTTAAAATAATTGGAACTAATCGACTTTTAATATTTGATTAATATAATTATTAATGAATAAATTATTATTTATTTACAAATTTCACAAATAAGTTTTAAATTTATTATAATCTAAATTATTATTAAATTTATTTATAGAAGTTATTTTGAATAAAAATATATAAAAATAAATTTTAATTTATTTTTTATTTTTGAATAAAAAATTATCTAAAATACATTATTTTCGTACAATTGAACAAGAAAAATGAATAAAAGTGATTTTATTTTCAATCGCTTTCGTTCACTTTTGACCGATTAAATAGTTTCAAAGAAATTATAAATTCTATAGTTATCATTTTTTCAAGGGTAAATTAGGAAGCTAGTGTTCCAATGGAACAAGTATGTTATTGAGAACACAATTTGAGCTGTAATTTTCCAATGGTGAATATCCAACTGTAGGAATCCCCATTTTCCAGGGGTGTTTTCGTAAGACAATCTAGTAAATTTTTCCCTAAAAAGATTCTTTATTCTCCCGCCTAATTTTGGAGATTCTTTATTCTCCCGCCTAATTTTGGGTTCGCGTTCTGACTTCCACCGTTCGTCACCGTGAGCTGATGGAATCCAAACTGCAGATTTGATTTTGATTGCACCTTTTTGCATATATACCCTTGTCAATTTATGAAATTTATCTGGACACCTCTGCATATTTAAACAAAAGCAAACCAGACAGATTCCAATCTCATCATAAAATAAATTTGATTAATGGTTAGTATGAGTTTTGAGTCATCATAAAATTTTAAGCCAATTTATTTGTTTTTTGGGTTGTGTTAGAATAAATTCGTGATTAATTAAGTGATGATCACATGCTAATCATATTGTTGAGAGTATAAATGCAAATATAATAAATTTCTAGGATGTAAAACTTTATTGTAGATGTACCAAATTGAAGCGAGTAATTGCAAGCAAACTCTCTCTTTTTTCAGAACTAATTTCATTCAAAATAATGAGAAGAAACATTTTTGGAGAAAAATCCTAAGAAATAAAGCATCAATAAAAAGAATAAATTAATCAATAATAATATTAATAACAATAATAAATAAAAAAAGAAGAATAGAAGTAAAACGATGAATGTCAAATAACATCATTTGGCTGAGTTCTCGCCGTCTCCCTCTCCTTCATCTCCGACCGCCGCCGCAGACCCGAGAGCTGAGCCTCCCACCGCTCCCTCGAGAACTCCGGCCGTCCCGTCCCCGGCTGCGCCACTCCGTTCTCGCTCATGTTGAGCTCAAGGTCGTGCATCCTCCTCAACGTAGGGTTCGAAAGGGTCTCATAAGCCCGGTGCAGCTCGACGAACAGCCTCGTCGACTCCTCCTTCCTGGACGGCGGGCACACGTCGGGGTGGCACCGGCGAGCCATCGTTCTGTAGGCCTTCTTTATCTCTTCGGCGCCGACGGTCTCCGACTCCAACGAGAGAACCTTGTATAAGTTGGTCTTCTTCCCCATGCTCAAGCTACTAGCTCTGCATGAAATGGCGTGGCGGGGTCTGGAAACCCTAACCATGGTTCTGCCATGAGGGAAGCTTTGGTTTATGGAAATGCAATCCATTGCTTCCCTTCACCGTCTCGAGTCTTGATGAAAAATATCACTATGTATATATATACAGTAGATGAAGTATTGAAAATCAACCTTAAAAAAATGATTTTTTTTTTGTTTGAAACCCCCTAAAAACATCTAAAATTGCATGTATGCTCATATAAAAATTAGAATTGCTCATATGCTTCTTAAATTATAAAAATTTGTACAAATATCTGTATAGTTAATTTTCGTAAAATATTGCAGTCAAGGTTAGATTAACATTTTACCACTCTAATTAAATTTTAATAGATAGAGTTAGACTAACGAAAATAACAGAAGCAACTGTACAAATTATTTAAAATTTTAAAGGTATTTTATTAAATTGTAATTTTTATAGAAACATGCATGCAATTTCAAAGTTTCAAGGGATATCCGAGCGAAAAACCCTAACCCTAAAAGCTCGAGGGTGCGTAGGAAGCAACGAGGGCGAGTAACATGCTGGTCAAACGACAAGGAGAAGAAGCCGGCTTTGCCGGCCTAGGATCAAAAGGACGAATAAATTGAGCCGGAAAATGAATGAAAATGAAGTGTAGGGCGGCTAATGATTTTTTTTCTTTTTTTTTTTGTTTGGTTGACGCGCGCGAAGCTTCTTTCGGAAGAGCACGTGAGAAGAAGAACATGATGCCATTTGGATTTGCGGCGCATTGGATTTAAAAAGAGTACAAGTTGGGATCAACCAATTCGTGGAATTGAAACGAAAAATTCAAACCAAATTTGCCAAATTCTTGCTTGCTTTTCTTTTTTTTGTGTTAAGAGTAAACGAATTTTTTTTGTTGTAATTAGGATTCTAATGAAGACAAAGCAAATCAAGTTCATTAGCTTAGGACATGGATAAAAAACAAAAATAAACTAACTAAAACAAATATTAAAAAAAAAAAAGTCAATTAGGTTAGGTTAGGGTTGACTTGACTGACTCGAGACTGACTCAAACCTGACTCAAACCCGACTGCGTCGGGATTCAATTTGGGTCTATTTTTAACTCGATCTGCGCGATGTTCTATCCACAGGAGAAGTAAAATTGCATTAGATATAATTTCTTTTGTAAACTTGATTCGTTAGATTGAATGCTTTTTCTTCATCCAAATAACGAAAAGACGAATGGTTTTATGCAACAAAATTAATGTAGATAATACGATGTAAATACAAAAATAGACACGAAGTAGGCTGTACGCTACAACTACGTACACGGCTTATACAAATACACGCAGACGTATACATGCAACACTATCCTGTTACGAAATATACTTCTTTCTACTGGATTATAATGTGATATTTCACTACTGATAATTAAGGCAGTAACATTCGTCATCCAAAAAATATTTTCCGAAAAAGAAAAGTTATACTACGTGGGACTCACGTAAACACATAATTAATTAACTTAACCAAACCCAGAGGCCATTATTGGCCGGCAATTAGATACTTCTTCACAAGTTATTTCCTACCTATCCAAATAACAATAATAATTAAAATACTAACATAATGACTTTTAAAGGTCAAATCTTGTATGCTACTGAGAACCATATCTTTGTTCAAATATGTTACATGATATAATTGCTACAAAAAATACATTAGGGTTTCCATTAGAATGCGTCTTCTTCAAGCTCAAGCAACCCTAACCCTAGGAAGCCATTGCAGAGGAAAGGGCTTCTTTTGCAAGGCAGAGGCCAACTTCTATCGAGTTCTTGCTCTCGAGTCACAGAATGTAGGGTTTGATGCAATAAAGAGGGCATATAGAACCTTGGTGCTTCGGTATCATCCCGACGTTTGCCCGCCGGGAAAGCGAGAGGAGTCGACGAAGATGTTTCTCGAGCTTCAGAAGGCGTACGAGACGCTGTCGGATCCGATCATGAGAGAAGAGTACGACCACATGTTGAGCTTGGAGGTTGAAGGAAGATGGAGAAAGCGGGAGAACACGAGGTTTTGTAGGCAGACTTGGAGAAATCAGCTCGAAGAACTTGCGGTGAGATCGGCGGAGCGAATGACGAAGGAGGAGAAGAAGAACACCAACAACGGAGAATTGTAAGGAAGATGGAAGTGTCGGATCGCTAATTTGATTTCTCTTTGTATTTGTTTCTTCATATGATTTGCTATTTTCTTCTTTTTTCAAAATAAAAATTTGTAGCGCCAACTCTAACGCACCCTTTACTGTGTTATGACTCGTAGTTATTTTATGGGATATTTATGTATAACCTTCTAAAATTTATCTTATTTATAAAAAATCAACTGTAATCTAAGTATTTATCTATACTCTCTTTTTCTAAAATTTATTATCTGCAATTCTTTAATTATTATTTAATCAAATTTTTTTTAAAAAAATTTGATTTTTACCGTCTATAATTTTACAATAAATCACTTAAAATTCTTAACTTCTCACCCTCCACTCTTTCTTTCAAATATTTACAAAATATCCTCAATTAAACTTTAAATTATAATTTACATATTTGTATAATTATAAATAGACCCCTCAAATATTTTTATTTATATATAAACTCAATCTCAATAATATCAAATAAAAATTTACAAAGAGGATCTTAAATGTTTAAAATTTTTATGAATATACCCTTCATAAATTTTAAATTACAAGCTTAATATTCATACATTTATAAATAGACCCCTCAAATATTTTTATTTATAAATAAGCCCAAATTTTATCAATTTTTTAATAAAATTTTATGATATTAAGGATTTTAAAACTTAAAATTTTAAATTACAAGTTTAATATTTGTACATTTACAAATAGATCCTTTGAATATTTTTATTTATAAATAAATCAAAATTTCATCATTTTTAAAATAAAATTTTATAAAAAAGACATTAAAGGTTTTAAAAATTAAAATTTTAAATTCCAAGTTTAATATTTGTATATTTACAAATAGACCCCTTTAATATTGTTATTTATAAATAACTCCAAACTTTATCATTTTAAAACAAAAGTTTATAAAAAAGATATTGAAGGTTTTAAACCTTAAAATTTTAAATTATAAATTTAATATGTGTACATTTACAAACAGATCCCTTGAATATTTTTATTCATAAATAAGTCCAAATTTTATCATTTTTAAATAAAATTTTATAAAGAAATATTGAAAATTTTAAAACTTAAAATTTTAAATTACAAGTTTAATATTTGTATATTTCCAAATAGACCCTTTCAATATTTTTATTTATAAATAAGTCCAAATTTCATTATTTTTTAAATATAATTTTGTGAAAAAAGACATTGAATGTTTTAAAACTTAAAATTTTAAATTATAAGTTTAATATTTGTACATTTATAAATAGAACCCTTGAATATTTTTTATTTATAAATAAGTTCAAAGTATAAATAAAAATATTCAAGGTATCTATTTGTAAATATACAAATATTAAAATTCTAATTTTAAATTTAAAATTTTAAAAACCTTCAATCTCTTTTTTGTAAAATTTTATTTAAAAAATGATAAAATTTGGACTTATTTATAAAGAAAAATATTGAAGGGATCTATTTGAAAATGTATCAATATTAAACTTGTAATTTAAACTTTTAAGTTTTAAAATCTTCAATATCTATTTTTGTACAAGTTTATTTAAAAAATAATAAAATTTGGACTAATTTATAAACAAAAATATTCAACAAATCTATTAGTAAATGTATAAATATTAAACTTGTAATTTAAAATTTTAAGTTTTAAAACATTCAATATTGTGAAATTTTATTAAAAAATGATAATATTTGGTCTTATTTATAAATAAAAATATTTGAGGGGTCTATTTAAAAATCTATAAATATTAAACTTTTAATTTAAAATTTTGAGTTTTAAAACTTTAAATGTATTTTTTGTAAAATTTTATTTAAAAATAATAATAATTGGGCTTATTTATAAATAAAAATATTCAAGGGGTCTATTTATAAATGTACAAATCTTAAACTTTGTAATTTAAAATTTTTAAGTTTTAAAACCTTCCATATTGTGAAATTTTATTAAAAATGAGAAAATTTGGACTTATTTATAAATAAAATATTGAGGGTCTATTTATAAATATACAAAATTAAACTTGTAAAATTTAAAATTTTAAATTTTTAATATTTAAAATTTTATAAGAAAAGGATAAAATTTGGACTGATTTATAAATAAAAATATTTAAAGGGTCTATTTGTAAATGTGTGAATATTAAACTTGTAATTTAAATTTTAGGGGGGATTTATTTGTAGAAAATTTCAAACATTTTGAGGTTCTCTTTGTAAATTTTTATTTAAAAAATATTAAAATTTAGATTTATCTATAAATAAAAATATTTGAGAGATTTATTTATAAATATACAAATATATAAATTATAATTAAAATTTAATTAAGGATTTATTTGTAAATATTTTAGAGAAAGAGTGAAGGGTGAGAAGCTAAGAATCTTAAAGGATTTAATTATAAAATTATAGAGGGTAAAAGTGAAATTTTTGCAAAAAAATTTTGATTAAATAACAACAAAGGTCGTATGGTAGTAAATTTCAAAAAGAGAGGGTGCAGATAAATACTAAAATCACAAGAAGATTTTTGGTAAATAAAATAAATCTTGGCAGATTGTAGATAAATAACTCTTATGTTATTCGTATTATTTTGCAGAAAAATACTCCTAGTTTTTGCAAATCTACTTGTTGTTGCACTTCTACAATTCATCAAAAGAAAAATTGATGCAATACATAATATACATAGACCAATATATTATGTATTATCACAGATATATCCTAGGAAATTGAAATTCCTACAAAAATTACAATACCAGCGATAAATCTATATTTTAAAAAAGGACAATTATTTTGGTTCGGTGGTGATTGAGGACAAATTGGTTTTGTAATCCTAGTTATACAAATTATTGGTTTTTCTTGGATATACATGCAAACTTTAATCTCATGCGTATGCAATTCCACATCTGACAGGCTTATATGAGCAAAATAATTTATGTATCAAACTCAATCAGAAACCGACCTTAGCTCAGTTGGTAGAGCGGAGGACTGTAGTGTTGCAGACCAATCCTTAGGTCGCTGGTTCGAATCCGGCAGGTCGGATTTTCATTTTTCAAAAAACTTTATTTTAAAAATTAATTATTGAAAATTTAATTTTTAAAGCTTTTATTTTTTAAAATCTTATTTTGTTCACTTCAATTTAGATATTTTCATTTTTTTAACACCAATTTGGCTCTTCTCATTTAGGTTATTTTTGCATCAATATTATGATCTATTTTATAATTTTAAAATTCAAAAATTCTACATTTTATCTCCATTTTACCTTTTTTTGCATTAATCGTCTCCTTCAAAAGAAATCGGCTGCACTCGATTAAACTCTTCAAGTCTATTATCAGTAATTTAAATTTTTAGTACGAAATCATTTGTTTTATGAAATTTTATAGAAAATTGTCTATCTTTTCACTATAAATAAAAAATTATTCATTTTATATTATAAATTTGTAAAAAATTATTTCAATTAAATTATTTAAAAAATATTTTATTTTGATTCTATTTTATCAATTAATGTAAAAAAGCTAAATTTTTCGTTTTCTATTTTAGTTCGGAATATGTTGATAGATAAGGTTCGACAATGATAAAAGATCATTTAAACTCTTCAAG
This sequence comes from Trichopus zeylanicus subsp. travancoricus, assembly GCA_005019695.1. Taxonomy (NCBI): domain Eukaryota; kingdom Viridiplantae; phylum Streptophyta; class Magnoliopsida; order Dioscoreales; family Dioscoreaceae; genus Trichopus; species Trichopus zeylanicus. Next base: position 41,781 of record RXID01015341.1, read on the forward strand.
TGTATTATCAGTAATTTAAATTTTAGTACGAAATCATTTGTTTTATGAATTTTTATATAAAATTGTCTATCTTTTCACTATAAATAAAAAATTATTCATTTTATATTATAAATTTATAAAAAATTATTTCAATTAAATTATTTAAAAAATATTTTATTTTGATTCTATTTTATCGATTAATGTAAAAAAACTAAATTTTTCGTTTTCTATTTTAGTTCGGAATATGTTGATAGATAAGGTTAGACGATGATAAAAGATCATTTAAATTGAAATAATTTTAAAAATATGAAATTAATTATTTTACAAAAAAATTTATTTTAAAAATTAATTATTAAAATTTTAATTTTTTAATTTTTAATTTTTTAAAATCTTATTTTGTTAACTTTAATTTAGATATTTTCATTTTTGAACACCAATTTGGCTATTCTCATTTATGTTATTTTTGCATCAATATTATGATCTATTTTTAATTTTAAAATTCAAAAATTCTACATTTTATCTCCATTTTACCTTTTTTTGCATTAATCATCTCCTTCACAAGAAATCGGCTACACTTGATTAAACTGTTTAAAGTCTATTATCAGTAATTTAAATTTTTATTTAAAATTTTTAGTACGAAATCATTTGTTTTATGAAAATTTATAGAAAATTGTCTTATCTTTTCACTATAAATAAAAAATTACTCATTTTATATTATAAATTTATAAAAAAATTATTTCAATTAAATTATTTAAAAAATATTTTATTTTGATTCTATTTTATCGATTAATGTAAAAAAACTAAATTTTTCGTTTTCTATTTTACAGATAAGCTTCGACGATGATAAAAGATCATTTAAATTGAAATAATTTTAAAAATATGAAATTAAATCTCATTTTCATTTAATCCTTTCTTCATCTATAAATACTCGCTTCTCCATTCTCAACTCGTCCTCAACTCTCTCTTCCATTCTTTGCCTTCCATCTTCATCGATGGCGAAGCTTCCCTGTAAAGTGTTGCTTATGGCCATTCTGGCCATCGCCGCTGTCTCCAGCACCGCCGCCGATGATTGCTCCAACGACATTTACACCATGAGTCCATGCCTGCAGTTCCTGACCCACAGCGACAAGGACGCCAAGCCGGACGCTGCCTGCTGTGCCGCCGCCAAGACCATCGTGAGCACGGCGCCGAACTGCATCTGCAGCATATTGAAGCAGGCGATCAGCATGAATCTGGGGGTTGATGTGGGCAAGGTGTTAGACCTCCCTCAGACTTGCAACTTGAATGTGCCCAAGTTGCCTCCATGCGACGGTACACATATGAACTCTATATTTCTTCCATTTTTCTGTATATTTTGTTATGTAGACGGTACGTGTTTGGTTTAGGGTTTTACTAGGGTTTTGGTTTGTGTTTTTGCTTCAGTTCCCGGGGTTCCTGCTCCAGCTGCTCCAGTTCCTGGTACGTGTCGCTGTGCATATTTAGCTATTTTATGCATTGGTGCTCTTCCGTTTTTGTTGGTTTATTGCTTCATCTCTTTCATCATAAAATCGTACAAATGCAATCTGGTCGTGATAGTATCAGTATGTCTTTTTTCTGGGATTTTCTATCTAATATCATCTAACTCTCGATCATGCACTCAGTGCCATCGTCACCTCCTAAGACATCTCCGCCGCCACCTGAGCAGAAATCTTCTCCACCCCCACCCAAGCACAAGTCCTCTCCACCTCCGCCACCCCCAGAGCAGAAATCTTCTCCTCCGCCACCAGAGCGTAAGTCTTCTCCACCTTCCCCTGAACACAAATCTTCTCCTCCGCCGCCAGAGCACAATTCCTCCCCGCCACCACCAGAGCACAAATCTTCTCCTCCGCCGCCAGAACACAAGTCCTCGCCGCCGCCACCAGAGCACAATTCCTCCCCGCCACCACCAGAGCACAAATATTCTCCTCCGCCTCCAGAGCACAAATCCTCTCCGCCTCCCCCTGAGCATAAGTCCTCTCCGCCTCCGCCAGAGAAGGTCTCCCCACCACCTCCAGAGCACAAGTCCTCTCCACCACCCCCAGAATCCTCTCCGCCTCCCCCTGAGCATAAGTCCTCTCCGCCTCCGCCAGAGAAGGTCTCCCCACCACCGCCAGAGCACAAGTCCTCTCCACCACCCCCAGAATCCTCTCCACCTCCGCCAGAGCACAAGTCCTCTCCTCCACCCCCTGAGCACAACCCCTCCCCGCTGCCGCCGCATCACGCAGCGCCAAACTGCTTCAGCCGACTCCACAGCATGATCCCGTGCCTCGACTTCGTCAAGTTTGGCAGCAAGGCCACCAAGCCAAGTGCTGCATGCTGCGCCGCGGCCAAGACCTTCGTGACAACCTCGCCGGAGTGCATCTGGGTCGTGATGAAGTCGCCGATCGCGTGGAGGACTGATATCCCCAGGGTAGTGGCGCTCCCTTGGTATTGCTGGATAATGATGTAACATTTTCACTATTTAGGAGGATTTTAGGTCCCAAATTTTATTTGTATTACTAGTATGTTTCAATTTTCATTTAGGTTTTGAACTATTAGTTTATGGCTTTTAAAATGTCATTTTACATTGAATCATTTTCTTGATGGTGTTGCAGTCAATATTTTTTTTTTCGGTTAATTGCATAAATTTCCTTACAAATTATCGAAATTATGCATAAATCAAGCTTCAAATCATACTACATACTGTTTGTTTCGAGAGATGGATCCGAAAACCATGTCACAAGGATTTTTAAGATAAATACCGACTGGTCACAAAAATAAACCCCAAATCCCAACTTGTGATTTTGAAGTTGTCGCGTGATTAAGCTTTATTAATTGGATGAGCACCCAATAATTTTTTTTTTTTTGAGAATCAATAATTACTCCTATTTGTATAGGAACAATACAGAAAATAATTAACAAGAATATAAGAAGTAAATATGTGTTACAAGCAATAGGATTAAAAGGAGAACATATGAAATTATCAGATTAATACTTGGGTCGCTGCTTCCAATCGGGCAATTTGGTTCTCCACATTCATGTTATTTTAGGGGCACTCTTCTGATCTATTATTTGTTTTTAAATCTGATTGTTATTTATGTGTGTTTTATCTTCTCTTTGAATAAATATTTACATTTTTACGTATCCAAAATTAATATCGCATCTGCCGCTTGGGATGATTTTTACGTATCTCCACCTCCAAAATCTTCTCCTCCGCCCCCTGAGCACAAGTCCTCTCCTCCCCCTCCCGCACGCATTCCTCTCCACCGCCACCCGAGCACAAGTCCTCTCCTTCCCCGCCGGAGCATAATTCCTCTCCACCACCACCTGAAAACAAGTCCTCCCCGCCCCCGCCAGCGCCAGACTGCTCCGGCGGCGTCTACACCATGATGCCATGCCTGGAATTCGTTCAAGAAGGCAGAAAGCTCAGTAAGCCCAACCCACCCTGCTGTGCCGCGGCCAACAACATTCTGACCAACACGCCGGGGTGCATCTGCAGCATATTGAAGCAGGCGATCAACATGAACTTGAGGGTTGACGTGAGCAAGGTGTTAGAGCTCCCTGACACTTGCTCCTTGAAGGTGCCTGAGTTTCCTCCATGCGACGGTATGTCTTCCATCTTTTCCACACAACATGGTGTTTGATTTAGGGTTTTTCTAGAGTTTTAATGTGTCTCTGTTTTATCTTGTTTCAGTTTCGGGGATCATTACTCCAGCTGGTACGTTTTTCTGCGTGCTCATCTATGTTTATCGCTTCATTTCTATAGTTATCGCGATCTGATCAAGTTGTATGTATTTGCAGTGCCAACGTCACCGCCGGCGACGGCTCTAGGCGTTTCAGCTTCTGGCGCTGCCTCTGCTTTCGGTTTCCTTCCCTTCGTGGTTGATGCCACTGGTGTTCTGGCTGTGTTTCTGTTCTAGGTTGTATCCTGAGTCCTATACAAATTACGTTGTTTTGTCTTAGATTGGATGAAGGCTCATTGTTTAGGGTCTCTGTGGATTTCATAGTTAAGTATCGACTGTCATGATATGTAAATTAAAATGAGTGATATATTGGTATTTGTTTGTTAATCATGTCCTCGACTTCCGACGTTGCACACACACCAGGACATCAACTTGGTGGTGGTACAGATTCGCCTATACGATATGGGTGAGTTGAAGTTCAATTGGACCTGCACTCTATTGCAGACAGCTAGGGTTGAGCTGATTAATTATGTAACTAACATTTTGGACATGCTCGTCGCGATTAGTCCAACTAATACTCTCAGTTAACTTCTAATCATCTAGGTTAACTCAAACAGTTTAGGAGAGTTGTACGTATTGGAATAATATCCAAATGCCCACATTGGGCCCAAGTTATTATTTTAGCTCAATGGGTGGAGTAAAGCAGATTCTAAGTTTGAGAGGATAAACAAAATTTACTTGTGAGTAGACCCAAAAAATCTTGAATAGTGTCCATTGGATTCAAGGATAATGTTTTGATTCCAGAAGATGTCAAATTTGGGGCTTTCTTTAGTTTTCTAAGGGTAGTATTGTGATTATTTTTATTGAGTTTTAAGTGTCTCAAATTCGGATTAGAGTTTGAGTTAAAGTAGAAATCTAAAGTTGGATTTAGACTTATGATTGATTTGTAATATTATGAGTTATAATTCGAGTAAAACTCAGACTCAATAAGAATATATAAATATACTATAATATATAGGCTTTAGTTGTGGTGTAGTATTGAGATTGAATTAGAGAGAAATAAAGATAAAGAAATAGAGAGAATAGAGAGAAGAAAAGAAGAGAGTGTGTCGGCTCTTGTGCGTGGATCTTTCTAGTGCTTATCGGTGGTCTCTCATGGTGATTTCTCGTAACGTTTTCTTAGAGATTCTCTTTGAAGGTGAAGGTATTATCGAGTCTTAGTGAAAGAGTTTAGTTAAATAAGAAAGAATGTTGTCTTCCTTGTATACTCTTGTAAAGCTTTTTGATAGCCGATCTCTCACTACCTTATCTTGTTATTTTCTTTTATCTTACATTACTTCTCGTTTCTTGTATTGTTTAAGAATAATGTGATTCATTAACCTTTTATTGCGAATCCCAATAATTAGAATCAAAGCTTAAGAGCAAACAATCAAAATGACAAAGTCCTTACTTAAGGTGGAAAAGTTTGACAGTACGATAAATTTTGCCTTATGACAGAAGAAGATGAAGATGATTCTTAGTTGTCAAAGTCTACAAAAGACATTAGATGGTAAAGAAAAAAAGTCAGCCAAGATAACGATGAAGACTAGAAGGAGATAGATCAAAAAATATTAAATTTAATTATTCTGAGTCTGACTGATGAGGTTTTGTACAATATCATTGATGAAGAGACAACGATGGACATCTGGACAAAAATTGAGAAGTTGTACATGTCAAAAAACCTCACGAACAAGTTCTATATGAAACAATGGTTGTACAGACTGCATATGAATGAAGGTACAACAATATTACATTACCTGAATACCTTCAATAAGATTATCAATGATTTGCTGAAAGTTGATGTGAAGTTTGAAAATGACAATAAGATACTGATTCTCCTGATGTCTTTTCCTACTTCGTACGATCATATTGTGAGCACAATTCTTTATGGTAAAGAAACTTTCAACATAAAAGATTTAACAGCTAATCTTCTTTCTAATGAGAAAAGAAGAAACTCCAATATTAATATGGAGTTTAGTGAAGGATTGGTGGCTCACAAAAGAGGAAGATTATAAGAACGTGGAGAAGGTAAACTCAAATCAAAATTAAATGTGAAAATACAATATTATTCATGTAAAAAGTATATCACATTAGACGGTATTGTCCTGAACGTGAGAAAATATAGTCCTCCAATATGGCGACGGTAATAGCGGATGATACGTTTGATAATAGTGCGGATGGAGACATTCTTGCAGTATCCGCAAAAATCGACACTTCTAGTAAGTGAACCGATTTCCTGGAAGGGACAAAAGAAACATCTTATTTTTTCTTCAAAAATTTCTAATCTCCAGTGGAGCTCTCAGTAAGGTTGGAACCTAGATGAAGTTCTGACCATTTGTCAGAGAAAAAAGAACAAATTGATCTTGTAGGATTCTCAAGTTCGATTTCTTTCGGAAGCAGATGATTATTCATTTGCTTCTCACGTTCTGTGAATAGCCAGGACATTGAGGAAGATCCAAAAAGGCATTTCGGGAATCGATCTAATTTTATCGTGTTCATTCCGTTTGAAGAAATGAAGGATCCCAAAGAATTTTTTAGATTCTGGTAGTTCTTACCATATTTATTTTAGGAAGGATTGGTTTATTTTTTATGAGGAGAATAAGAAGAAAGGTATTGTTTGATTGGGCGATAATTCAGCATGTGAAATCGCCGATGTGGAAACAGTCAAAATCTATATGTTTGATGGAGCGATTTGTACTCTTATTGGGGTGAGGCATGTCTCCAAGATGCGAAAGAATATAATTTCACTTGGTGTATTAGACTCAAAAGGCTATAATTATTTAGTAAGTGATGCAGTTATGAAGGTGACACGTGGTATTAGAATCTTGATTAAAAGAGAGAAGTGCGACAATTTTTATAGATTAGTAGGGAACACCATTGTAGGTGGAGTTTCAATGGCTATAGTAGTGAAAAGAAAATATGATACTCAGAGTGATTTAATGAGAGATAAATATTTTTTTCGAGTTTTTTTTACTATAGCAACAGACACAAGTTATTCGAAGAGCTTCCAAAAGTACAATACGATAGGCATGAAGAGTGAATTTAATGTTGGCTCAAGCTCGCATCTTGCGATTAGCTGAATAAGCTAGTAGCCGAGAGGTAATGGTTGAATGAAAGATGACAGTTGAAGCTTCGTGATGGTGGCACACTCGAGTTCAAGGCAAGGTGAAAATTATTGAGTTCTGGGTATCTCGAACTCGAATTAGAGTTTGAGTTAAAGTAGAAATTCAGAGTTGGATTTAGACTTATAATTGATTTGTAATATTATGAGTTATAATTAGAGTAAAATTCAGACTTAATAAGGGTCTATAAATATACTATAATATATAAGGTTTAGTTGTGGTGTAGTATTGAGGTTGAATTAGAAAGAAATAGAGAGCGAAGAATAGAGAGAATAGAGAGAAAAAGAAAGAAAGAGTGTGTCGGCTCTCGTGTATGGGTCTTTTTTGTATTTCTCGGTGGTCTCTCGTGGTGGTTCCTCGTAGTGTTCTTTTGGAGATTCTCACTGAAGTTGGAGGCATTGTCGAGACTTGGTGAAAGAGTTTAATTAAATAAAAAAGAGTACAGTCTTTCTTCTAAATTCTTATAAAACCTTTTAATAGTGGATCTTTTGTCGTCTTATCTTATTATTATTTTTTTTATCTTACATCACTTCTCGTTTCTTATGTTGTTTAAGAATAAAGTAATTTGTAAATCTTCCGCTACGAATCCCAATATATTTTTAATTTCGGCTCAACCGGTTTTTAGTTTAGAACCCCATGAGGGTTAAACGACACATTACAGCAGAAAACTTGGCTCTGTTGGATCATGTACAGAAAGCATTTATATCAAGGACACAGTGTTGGTTCAATGGTTTGTCTCCGTGAATGAGTGGAGAGATTATCATCAAAATACAACTCTGCAATCCACTTGCTCACTTTAAATGTCTTCAAGCATGTGCTCATCTTTTTTTTACATCCACCACCAAACTTTTGTAGAACTCCATGAAGCGAGAACCTACAGTTTTCTTGAGCGATGGGCATTTCACAGCTCATCCTGGACCCTACATCCAACTTCCAAATCTGCTGTCAGGGGAAAGAAATTGTAGGCTTGTTTTCTTTCTGAAATAAGAAATCCTAAGTTTTCTTCAAAACGTTTCCCTTTTCTATGCTTCATTATTATCTTAGTTGATAATATGCTTCAGAGGTGTACTGTGGTCAATGCATAGAAATTTTCTTCAGACGATCGATACCTAACAAAAACTTTCGGTTTCTTGTTTTATTATAACCAAACCTATTTGTTCCTCTATCTATGAAATAGATTTAGTTCGAGTAGGATCAATTTTTTGGTTTCTGAATAAAATCCTTGCCTGTCACTGTTTCAGAAGAAGATTCGATAGCAGGGTGCCTTGGAAGAGTATGGCCACGTCCTCAAGCAAATAAGTTTTAGATGAAGAGGCAATTTTGTCAACTAGGGTTCTTTTCATGAAATTAAGTAGTGGAATCAATGCAGTCATGGCGTAGGAAATCAGCCTCGATGACTTTGTTTGCAGCACAGCATGAATCCAAGACATCAGTTATAGGATTCCCTTGGCTCTTCATCACAAGGAGGGGGCATTAGTTGTTGTTTTGCAACTACTTCATATGAAGCAAAGAACACTTGTGATGTTGAAACTTTTCTCCTCCATCATTCTTGGGGCACAATACTAATGATCCAATTAGTCTAATCCTGCTTTAGAGTTGGCCACCTACTTTTTATCTGGGCAGTTTAGATTGAGTCAAGATCTGAATACAGGCATTAACTCCAATGATATGACACATGATGCCTCCCACCCATAGGACTAAATGATGGAAGAAAACTAATCCTTTAGCTAGAAAGTACAAATATTAGAGTTAATCCTGCTTAAATTAATGATGTCAAGTTCATAATAGTTTCTTGAAGTACGTAGCCCACTAATTTTCTCACTGTATTTCTTTTAGCTGTATGAACAATTGTTAACTTGAGAATATGATTATCAAAGTATGCAACAATCATGGAGCCTAATGTTTATGATGACAGTGTAACTCACACAAACCCTAAAAGTATCAATGACGTAACCCCGATGATTAATTATGTTTCTCTTTTCCAAAGTTCACTAGAAAGTTCATTAAACAATAACAACTTGCAAAGGTGACTTGGGAGTTTGGAATGAAGGCTTTAAAAAAACACTTAAGGGTGTCCCTTATAAGGTGGAGCATTGACATAGCACGCTTAGCTTGACAATGACTTGAAATAAATAAACAAAGTGATTAAAGGATATAAAAAGAACCCTAAACCTAAAGCTAAGCACTAGAGACGAAGTGTAGTTAGTTACTTTGATGTCCCAAATGGGTGAGTTTTTAAAATCATGGCTTGGCTTCTGATCCGCAAACACGGATGATGCACAGGAGGGAGACAACTGGCTCGTGTTACTTGTGACATACTTGTCTCGGGATTGTGTATTCTCTTTATCGGTACATTAAGATAGTCAAAATGTCTAAACAATAATAGATCAGTTCATATTGTTTGTAACATTTGACTTAATAATTTGACAGATTTTTGTTATGAAATTCGTAAATTACAAGTGAAAAAGATATACGTATCAGTGTTGCTTGTATTTAAGATGGACGGAGCCACGTGTGAGGCTGTATTGCCCTTCCTTCTCCAAATTTGGAATATGTGGTGTTGGATGCGAGTGAGAGTGGTCCTCGGAGAGAAACAAAACAAATGCTTCTTGTTGCACCTCTTTTGTGTCCCCATGAATTCTTCTTCCCTCCCAATTGGCTCAATTGGGACCTCATGCTTCACCTACTCACTCCAATATAATATATATGTGCTACTTGTCAAAGTCCCCACCCTACTGCTCTAGATCTCACTCCATTTTAAAAGTAGAATCATAGTTGTCATCAAACCGATCATTATTGGCTAAGTTTGTGTCAATCAATGAACCTCTTAAAAAAATATCATTTGTGAGTTAATCAGATTCTTGAGAGTTCAAAATCACACTACACATTATAATACAGCTAGTGCTGATATCAATATCAATATCGGTCGATACTTCAAATAATGTTATGCAATACGGTGGTGGTATTGTTTGATAGCTGAAAAAGATTTATCAGACATTGTTGCTCCAGAATAAAAGAAAATGAGAGGGAGGGAGGAGTGAGCATGTGAAGCATGCTGAAGTTAAGATGTGATTGCCCTTTGCATCTTTTCAAGGGCCCCATTCCGCCATAAAAAGTCCCAAAAGCACCAATTGGATCTCTTCCTTGCTTTCAGTCTGCGTAGGACCCTCTCTTTTCATGGAGCATGGACACCCTCCACACCTTCATATTCCCACCCTTCCCCACCACAGAACCATCAACACACACTAATTACAATCATTAGTAGTGGACAAACCAAAACTAACAGCCTTTCATTGTCTTAATGATGTCTACTGAGACTTCATCAAGGAACCAAATTGCAGTGTAGCATTATGGGCATTGACGCAATCAAGCCAATCAAAATCTTGATGGCATCTGATGATGATGACTTTGATGTTGCGTCGGGGGCGCGTAGCCATCATCTGAGTCAGCTGCAAGCGGCATGGCAGGGATTCCTGATCCCCACAACTCGGGGAATTTCTAACCAAAAATTCGTTTACATCGAATTAAATCTCCTCCTCCAATGAAACTAAAAAGAGGACACACAAGAAGTATAGGAAATGTTCAGATCACCCATTTCTTCTCATTTCTTTCTCACCATACGAACAAATAGTAGCATCAGGATTTCTCGGTTCTGATACAGGACTCTGATACATAAGCTCACACTGATGCTAGAAGAAAACCATGAACTTTTGAGCTCCACCCAACTTGTATTTCCCTTGCCTTGTGGCATTTACAGTACATATATAACTGCGAATCCGATAGTAATCCGCGAAAATTGGCATCCTTCCAGGTCAGGCAGCTGCAACAGTTTCCCCGCTGCTCGAGGAATCGGATGCAGTGGTCGCTGGGGGAGTGTCCTTCATGGATGCGAGCGAGCACTTTTCTTTCCGCTCGTCGTGGTTCATCTGCTGCTGCCGGCACTCCAGACTGCAGAAAGCCATCTCACCCCTGAGAACAGAAGAAGAAATTTAGGCACGTCATTCAAACTGTAAAGATGAAGAAGAAAGCTTCAGCTTCATCATGCTGTGCTTGTTAATAGTTCAAGGTGGACTATTACAGAGATTTTTTATTTGATGGATCTGATTTATGGAAGACCTGAAAACAAGCAAACTCATGAAGTTTGTGAGATTAGATTAAAGCATGTCGAAGATCTCACGGAGAAAAAAGCTGCAAGAAATTTTTGGTTTTGTTTCAACCTTCAATTTTAACAACTGAGCATACAATATGAATCAAACTCCCTTGTTGCTGAGAAAGTAGCCATCTTGATCACTAAAAACACTAGTGATCAATCAAAAGAACAGCATGCAACTCTAAAAAACTTCGTAAAACAACAACAAAAAAGAAAAAGAATTTTCATCAAACGAATATCATAATCTCTCCAAAACAACACAAAAAAAACACCCACTGGTCAAGAAACAAGAACCGTAAAGATAATAATTCGGAGTAAACAGATAATAATTCGGAGTAAACCAAACTGTCAATCAGGTTCACTAGGTCCCTGAGAAAGCAGTCATCTTGATCGCCAAAACAACACCGATCAATTCAAACACACAAAAAAAGAAACTAAAAATAGCAAAAAAAAAAAAGGGAAGAAATTTTACCAAACAAATCCCACCAGGTTTCCTCCACTCAAAATCATAAACTCGTCTCCCGACACGAACCGAAAGCACACGCAAAAAAAGCACCAAACCCGAAAAATTTTCATAAAAAAAAATTTCCGTCAAAATCCCAAACTTTCGATCCAATTCAATACCTATACATAAAGATGTCTCTTCCGGGCCTAAGGCGGCGCTTGCAGAGCCCGCAGGCCTTCAAGAAGGGCGCGGTATCGACAACAACAAAATCCGCCGAGTTCTTCCTCCCTCTCGGCGTAGCCACCGCCGCCACGTACCTCGAGCTCACCCACTGCCCCTCGCCGGCGCGCACCGGCTGCTGCTCGGGCGTCGGCGGCGGGTGCGGGGGCTGCGTCGTCTCCAGCACGCCGACTTCCGGGATGAACTCCGTCATGCTTGTCGTCCGCCGCATCGGCGGCCGCGGCCTCTTCCCTAGCAGCATCTTCGTGTGTTTGGCTTGGATTTGGATAAAAACTGCGACCTTTGTGAGACTGAGAAGGAGAGAGAGAGAGAGGGGCTCGGTGGAGAAGCGGAGGAACGGGGTAAAAAAGAGCGGGGAGAGAGGATCTCAGCCGTTGATTTGGAGATCCCCATCCGTGACGACACGTATTTTAAGAATGGTGCGTGGGTTCGTTGCTGCAGCGGTGACTTTACCGGGTCCTTTTTTTAAGGAAATATTACGGTAAGCTAAACCACATTTTGGAGCATTGGATATTGAGCTAGACAATTATTATCGGTTTAATTAGAAAAATATTAGAGTTAATTAATTAATGTGAATAAACATAAATACTATATTTTATGATTGAGATTAAATAAAAATATAATAATTGAATTCTACCGTTATTTTTACAAATTATATTTATTTTTTAAAATCAATAACAATCGTTCAGTTCTACCATTAGTTATATGTTGAACCAAGATTTTAAATCTCAGTTTTGATTTCGGTTTCGACACTTACTTATACGTTTCGGTCATTTCGGTTTCACCCTATGGGCTACAGAAATAATTCAAAATCAATAAAATTATTACTTATACTTCACAAGTTATAAAAATACTTCAAAACCAATGAAGTTATTACTTATACCCTACAGGCTATAAAAATACTTTAAAAGCAACAAAGTTATCGTTTATGTCTCAAGAGCTACAGAAACACTTCAAATTCAACGAAGTCATTGCTTATACCTCATAAGTTATAAAAATACTTCAAAATCAATAAAGTTATTACTTATACCTCACAAATTACAGAAATATATCAAAATTAATGAAGTTATTGTTTCAGTTTCGGCCAAAAGATTTTTTTAGTTATTAATTATATGTTGACCAAAGTTTAACTATATTTTGACTGTACTTTTGACTTCAAATTAAAAATATAATAAAATTTTAAATATTTTTTATAAAAATTTAAAAATTATGAAAGAATTTATAATTAATTTTACCATCATATTAAATATTATTTTAATTAATTAAAATTAATTTTGATAGTTAACCACTGTTTTTATACGTTACTATATAAAAAAATATACGAGATAATATGAATACGATTAAAAGTTAAAAATTAATATAAACAAATTTAACTTATTATTAAAATATACTTGATACATACATAATTTATTAATTATAACGTAATACAACTAATCATCATCATCATCATAATCATCATCAGTTAAATTTGAAACATCTAGATGTGGAATTATGAATTTAATACTTAAACGATCCAGATGAACATGAAAAGACATACGAGTCAAAATAACTAGGTCTACGCGATTCACATGGGGGTGAGACCAATACAAATTTTTTTTGCCTTTGTTTTCGATGGAATGGTCATGCCCGCATGCACGTGAACAGAAAAATCAACTCGTTTCGATCAAAATTATTTTCATTTCAGTTTCAACAAAATATTTTTTTATTTATTAATTATATTTTGACCAAAATTTAACTTTATTTTAATTATTTTTAAACTTCAAATTAAAAAAATTATAATATGTTTAAAAATTTTAAAATAATGAACAGTTATATGAATAGTTTCATGCACATGAACAGTATCTGGTAGAGACCGATAAGGGCGTTGAAACCGGACTGATGACGGCGCTGGTGTAGTGCGAGGCTAGTCTTAGCTCGCGGGAGCAAGGGCCAGACCGGCGAGGGCATGAGGCGGGTGAGAAAGCGGCGGCAGACTGGCGAGCACACGGGGGCCAGTCAGACGAGAGCACAGGTGTTCGGATGTCGAGCCCCGCTCACACAAGTGTGCGGGGGCCAGTCAGACGAGAGCACAGGTGTTCGGATGTCGAGCCCCGCTCGCACAAGCGCGCGGGCTTAGGCTCCAGAGGCCGGCGTGAGCTCGCAGTGTGAGCTTCCTATGCGCTGCGCTCGCCCCGCTCGCACAAGCGCGCGGGCTTAGGCTCTAGAGGCCGGCGTGAGTTCGCAGTGTGAGCTTCCTACGCGCTGCGCTCGCCCCGCTCGCACAAGCGCGCGGGCTTAGGCTCCAGAGGCCGGCGTGAGTTCGCAGTGCGAGCTTCCTACGCGCTACCCTCGCCTCGCCTGTTGCGCTTGCCTAAAATCCTAAATCGCAACAGATTTGACAGATTTGTTGCAGCACTGACCGAAACTAAACCGTCTTGATTGAAATTTAAAACATTGTGTTGAACTTTAAAAAAATAGAATAAAATATAATGATTTTATTTTATCTACTCATTATATTGATTGTATTATTCACGATGATTACATTTTTATTATATATCAAATAAAATCATATCATTATTATACATGTCATCGTATCTTAGTTTATTTTTTAAAATATTTTAAGTAATTTAACACGTTATCAAATGTGATTCAACTGAAATTTTCTGTTTACAAGCGATCAAAAAATACAACTAGCGCCAAAATTCCTAAATTAAAATTTTTTGATGTATTAATGGAGAAAACCTCAAAATAAATATGCTCACCTGCGGTGATCGTAACGTGTAATCCGGTCACAACTTAATCATCTATTTTTCGTGCATTTTCCTTTTCTGAAAAAAATAGACTGCAATCCATTATTTTGGCGCGTAGCGTCCAATGATTCCCCGACTTTTTGGATGCTTTCGTACTCTCCGTGACCGGCTACAGCCGGTGGCCGCTCCACCGATTCTTTCCTCAACAACCTCGTCCAACTCGGCGATTAATCGTAGGCTCGGGCTCCGCCCCGCGGCCCATCTGAAATCTGGGGCTCTGCCCAGAAGGATCGTGGCCATAGGAGTGCGTGCCGGGTCCCGCGATGGGCCCCGAGCCGAGCTGGACTGAGATAGATTGGAGAACGCATTGGGGACCATATCGTATAGGAAAGCTTGCAGATAACCCCCTATACTTTATCTAATTATTTTAAAATTACTATGGCGCTTTTGTTTCACCGATTTATCAGACCCTCGAGTTAAAATTCATTTTGTATTTTATAGACATTCACGTAATATATTATGCCATTAACTTGAAAACAATTCACCTCAAATCACATCTGTCAGTTATGATATGTAATATATCATATGATGATAATAAATTATCTAAAAAATATACTATTTATTTTTAATTTCATATGAAAAAACTATTCTAATTGAAATTCTACTTTTTGAAAATTTTGTTGTACTATTATTTTATACATATCAATCATAATTGATTGGATCTGTCATGTTTTTAAATTTTATTAGCACTTAATAATTTCTTTTAATTTGCACAAAAAAGAAAAAGACTGAAAAATAAATAACTTGGGTTGTCTGACCAGGAAGAAAACTTCTGAAGATTAATTTAATTTTAGATAAGTTAGGTTCGACCAGAGGCTTCATATGTAATTATCCAAAAGTAAAGGAGTGGCAAATAATTTTAACAAGGTATCGGGGTGATATGTAAAACATCGATTGCATTCTCGGCGGGACGTGGAGGGTACGTGACCGACGCGTGGGGGCCACGTGGACGGCAAGGATGGCGGGAATCGTAACGTCCGGGCGGGGACCGGGCTGAGCCAGATTTGGACCGATGCGCCGGTTCGGGGACAAAACCGGGTGGGGTATGATGGCCTCACACGCATTGCGATGGGGCCTGTGGGCCCCTGTGTTTCCTTCCATTTTTTCCCGTTTTTGTTTTTCTCTGCAGTTTAAAAATGGCCAAAGTTAATTATTGCAATATTTATTTTAGAAAATATATTTATTAGGTAAGAAAATGAATTTTATTTTTGCAAATAGTAAAATAGAGAGGAGAAAAAAAAATTTAAAATAATTACATTAAAATCTGACATTAATAAATAAAATATTTGTTTGAAATGATAAGATATAATCGACTGAAATTTCATTCGATAGGTGATTCAAATTCTTTTGAAATATATATATATATAGAGAGAGAGAGAGATTGGGAGAATTTAAGGATTTTTTTTATAAAATTTTTTAAAATTTGAAGATATAAAAATAATTGAAATTCTGTAGAAGTTTAAATATAATTTTAAAGGTTTGCGAGGGTATACACACGAACATTCGAAAATGCAATTAAAAACTATTTCTGCCAATAATTTCCGGAAATAGTGACAAGAAAGTCCCCTCCGCGAGGAAAACTCTGACCGGCTATTCCCGGTCTCGACAAGAGTGGGGTCCGTGTCAGCAATAATACGTGTCCGCAGGCTATTATTGTGGGGTCATATGCTTGTCTTTTTATTTATTTCTCTTCTACTGTTTTTCTGACAATTTATAAATAGCACCCCGAGCTTTGTGTTAATCATGAACATCTCTAATTTAAAATTTTCTTTTTCATTTGTAATAATTTTAACTGGATTCTAACTCGTCCATAACCGATTTGGGGATGGATTTAAAGTTTATACCTGCGAGACAAATAGCTAAAAATGTAATATTTTGATAACTAAATGATTACTTGTTTTTATTTTAATTAATTTTTTTAAATGATTGTCAATATCTGTAAATATCACGATATAATGAGAAATAAAAATTTTCGTCTCCTTCGAACAATGCGTAAGCCATGATTTTGGCGTGCAATAAAAACTAAGACATCCAGTTCATTCTTCATCGATATTTTGAATTAATAATTAAAGTATTTTATATAGAAATGGGAAGTATGTTGCAAATTAAAAAATGGTAAAGGGGGTATCTGCAAGTTTTTATTATTTTTATTATTTATTTATTTTAAATTCTCAAAAAATAGAAAAATAGGGGACAAATAGAGGACCTGACAGGGTGGATGCAACTATTTTAAAATCAAACCTTCCGACGTCTGAGGGCGGGGCCCCACGCTTACTCGGCCTGGTCGGCCCCTTGCTCGCCATTTCTTCAATCTGTTCTTTGCTTTGTAGCTTCTCATCCATCCATCCATCATGCGCATAAGAAAAACATCAACAGTGAAGTATATGATCGCTCGCCATCACAAAATAATATGTGAAATAAAAAAAAGAAACTTAATTTAGTGCAGGTCCTTGACAAATCATTTAAGGTTTTCTTAGTTTTCGCAATTTTTAAATTTCACTGTTTGTTTTTCGGCTTCACAGTATTTTTTTATAAATACAGCTGTCATAAACAGTAATTAGATAAATAAAAATAACAGACTTCCTGGATAACGTTCCGAGCTTTAGTTCTAAATTTACCGAAATTAATATATTTCCGTCATTTCGCTTCATATGTTTTGATCATTTTCAATAGTTCATAATCTTAAAAGCACTAAATTTTTTAAAATGATTTTATTAAACTAATATATTTCCGATCGAAATTTAAAATCTTTGACAGTAATTAAATTAGTAAAATGAGTTGATTTTATTTCTAAATGGATTAATATAATTTGGTTAAAAAAACGTGATCCAATACCTTAATTATTTTGAATAGGAAATACTCAAAATTTTTTTAGGGTTTGAGGGTGACTTTGGAGTAGAATTAGAGTGAGGCAGAGAAGGAAAAGAAACCAAAAAAAGAAGGCATGTTGTGCTGTTGCGTTGGCAGAAACGTAATTATCTTTTCTTTGGGTTTGCAGGAATTTACAGCTCAGTGACAAGGGCTTGTGGCCACTGGTTTTCAGTTTTTGTGCTCTCAAGCACAGGAGGACAGAAGTTGAACTGAGCTCATCACATATGCATTTATATATGTTTTTTTTCACATAAACACCTGTATTTTGTTGAAATTAAAAACAATATATACTTTGCATATAATAAACACTATGCGTTTTCTTAGAAATTTAATTGTAACATACCATTGGGTGTTACCGATAAAGCCTAACTGTTATGACTACAAAAAAAAAAATAACCATTTTAATCAATTTTTATAAAAAAAAATCATGTACGATTTTTATTATTTTAACAAAATATTAGGTGTTTTCAGCAAAAAAAAAAAAATCTTCTTTATAAGCATGCATTTATATGGACCCTACGGACAAAAAAAAAAAAAAAAAGTCTGTGAAAATGAGGACATATTTTGCCTGTCTACTATTCACCAACTTTTGCTAGAAGCAAGCATGAATTCTCTTTTCATGCTGCTGCTCGCTGGCCGAAGACCGAAAAAGGCAAGCGAGCAGGCCCTTATGCTCTGTTGCATCGATGCCTTTATGTTTTTGGTTGCTTGGATTCGAAGATAAGAGAGTACTCACTACATCCCACCGCATACTTCCTAGATTCCTTGCTCTTCTTTTTTGTTAAGCATTTTTCTCCCTCTAATTAAGGCTTTAATTCATCTTCAACCTCGTTTAACTCTTCGTTGGGTCACTTTAACCAAGGTTTGTTTATCAAAACACCTCGGTTTCAAGCCATTGACTGCGCCCACTGGCTGAGGAAAGTACCACTTCTTGACCGCTGTTAACTACAACCAATCTCAGTCCAGTCGTTATCCTCTTCAATCCGTCTCAGTTTCTATTAGACTCTAATTCACTTATAATTAATTAGGGGTACCAAAAAACATAGAGATAAATAAAATTGGTAAATCATATCCATTCCCCTAATTTTTAGAACTATAAGCGGATTCGAATTATATTTATATTTCCATATCTCAAGAGTTGGGTATTATTATCATGCTAACGTGTGTATTGTTTTGCTAGAATAATGAATCACACCATTACACTTGGATTGGATTATATGTTTGATATGGACGTTTTGTGCTCCAGCTGAAGCCCGGCCCATGGCCTACTTCTTTTCCGCCCTCTGATGTACTTTTGCCCCCAATATGTAAAGATAATCTAGCTCAATAAAAAGGGGAAATTTTCATATTAACCCTATATATTTTTAGTGTACCAAAAACCCCTCTAATTTCTCTAATCATTTGAAAAGTCAAACCCAGCCATCACTAACAGCATTAATGAGTAAAAATAATTTACGAGTTTATCACTAAGTAGTTTTTCTAATTAAAAAAAGTTGAAATTTTGAATTGTCTTTGTTGCTTATGTTGGGATTCGCAGCGGAAGATTCACGAATCACTTTATTCTCAAATAACACAAAAAATGAGAAATAATACAAGGTAAAAGAAAATAACAAAATAAGATAACGAGAGATTCACTATCAAAAGATAAAGGCTTTTACAAAAGTTTACAAGAAAAGTTTCACTCTTTCTTACTCAACTAAACTCTTTCACCAAGTTTCGGCAACGCCTCTACCTTCAGAGAGAATCTCTAAGAGAGTACTACGAGAAATCACCACGAGAGACCACCGAGAAGTACTAGAAAGATCCACACACGAGAGCTGACACTCTCTTTCTTTCTCTTCTCTCTATTCTCTCTATTTCTCTCTATTTCAACTTCAATACTACACCACGCATAAGCCCTATATATTATAGTATATTTATAGACTCTTATTTGGTCCGAGTTTTACTTTAATTACAACTCCTAATAATATAAATCAATCATAAATCTAAATCCGACTTTGGATTCCTACTTTAACTCAAACTCTAATTCAAGTTCGAAGCACCTAAAACTCAATAATCTTCACCTTGGCTTGAACTCGGGCGTGCCACCATCACGAATCTTCAGCGTCGTCTCTCATCCAGCCTCTGCCCCTGGGCTACCAGCTTATTCAGCTAATTGTAAGACGCGAACTCGAGCCAACCTCAAATTTACTCTTCATGCCTACAGTCTTGTACTTTTGAAAACTTTTTGGATGACCTGTGTCTGCTGCTGTAGTAAAAGTAATTCGAGGAGAACGTTTATCTCTCATCAAATTACTCCGAGTATCATACTTCCTCTTCACTACTATAGCCATTAGAACTCCACCTACAATGGTGTTCCCTATTAATCGATAAACATTGTCGTACTTCTCAGCTTTCATCAGGATTATAATATCACATGTCACCTTTATGACTCCATCTCTTGCTGAATAATTACAGCCTTTTGAGTCCAGTACACCAAGTGAAATTAGATTCCTTCACATCTTGGGAACATGCCTCACCCCAGTAAAAGTACGAATCGCTCCATCAAACATCTAGATTTTGACTGTTCCCACACCGGAGATCTCGCAGGCTGAATTATCTCCCAACCAAACAATACTTTTCTTTTTATTCTCCTCATAAGAAGTAAACCAATCCTTCTTGGAGCAAATATGATAAGAACTACCATAATCTAAAATCTACTTACTGGAAGTGTCGATTTCTACAGATACTGCAAGAACATCTCTATTCGCACTATTCTTAAAAGTATCATCCGCTATTGCCGTCGCCATATTGGAGGACTCTATCTTCCCACGTTCAAGGCAATACCGTCTAATGTAGTCATTCTTCTTACATGAATAACATTGTACTTTTGCCTTCAATTTTGATTTGGACCGTTGCTTGCCTTCTCCACATTCTCTTAATCTTCCTATTTTGTGAGCCACCAATCCTTTACCAAACTCCATATTAATGTTGGAATTTCTCCTTTTCTCATTAGAAAGAAGACTAGTTGTCACATCTTCCATCTTGAGAGTTTCTTTATCATAAAGAATTGTGGTCACAATATGATTATACGAAGTAGGAAGAGACATCAGGAGAATCAGCGCCTTATCGTTATCTTCAAACTTCACATCAACTTTCAACAAATCATTGATAATCTTATTGAAGACATTCAGGTGATGTAATATAGTTGTACATTCGCTCATACGCAGTTCATACAACTATTGTTTTAGGTAGAACTTGTTCGTGAAGTTTTTTGACATGTACAACTTCTCGAGTTTTGTCCAAATATTTATCGTCGTCTCTTCATCAATGACATTATACAAAATCTCATCAATCAGGCTTAGAATAATTAAATTCAATGCCTTTTGATCTATCTCCTCCCAGTCTTCATCGCTTTTCTTAACCGGCCTCTTTTTTTTCCCTCTAACGTCTTTTGTAGATCTTGAAAAGTGAGAACCGCTTTCATCTTCTTTTGCCATAAGGAAAAATTTATCTTGCCATCAAACTTCTCCACCTCGAGTAAGGACTTTGCCATCTTGGTTGTTTAGTCCTAAGCTCTGATACCAATTGCTGGGATTCGCAGCGGAAGGTTCACGAATTACTTTATTCTCAAACAACACAAAAAATGAGAAGTAATACAAGATAAAAGAAAATAACAAGATAAGCCAGCTAAAAATCCACTATCAAAAGATAAAGGCTTTTACAAGAGTTTATAAGAAAGGTTTCATTTTTTCTTACTCAACTAAACTCTTTTACCAAGTCTCGGCAACGCCTCCACCTTCAGAGAGAATATCCAAGAGAGCACCACGAGAGACCACCGAGAAGCACTAGAAAGACCCACACACGAGAACCGACACTCTCTCTCTTTCTCTTTTCTCTATTCTCTCTATTCCCCTCTCTCTATTTCTCTCTAGTTCAACCTCAATATTACACCACGCATAAGCCCTATATATTATAGTATATTTATAGACTCTTATTGGGTTTAAGTTTTACTCTAATTACAACTCCTAATAATACAAATCAATCATAAATCTAAATTTAACTTTGGATTCCTACTTTAACTCAAACTCTAATTCGAGTTTGAAATACCTAAAACTCAACAACTTATGTTTTCATTTCTGTCGGAGATTGTATCTTTATTTCTATCCAAAATCGTTATCAATTTTTCGTGGTGCAGATCATTGTCCCCACCCAAGATCATTGCAAGATCATTGTCCCTGCCTATGGTCATGTCCTCCTAGGAGTTTATGCTTGCATCTTGTCAAGAGATTCGATTATCGAAAACTATAGTCGTCAAAGAAACGTACAATAACAACACTACCTTTATACGATGCGGATTGTTCCTCTTTTTTCTTTTCTCTTTTTTTAGACTATAGATGTTGAATTTTAATTTGGGAACTTTGTCTCTATTACAACCTCTTTCAATTGATTTAGGGTTTGATTTGGAGATAGTAAATATAAGTCGATTATGTAAGAATTGAGTTGTTATTTTACCTCCTATATATACTATACATATATTAAATGTATGATTGAGGATTATTATTATTTTTAGAAATCTTTCACTTATATATGAGGCTTAATTTATGAATAATAGTTGGGTTGAATATGAGTTATTGTGTTCATATAACATATCTATGTTTTACTACTATAAATTGTTGTTGAATGATGATTGTATTGAATATGAGTTATTATATTTGTGGTACATAAACTTTTAATATTGGTATATGTGCAATACATTATTTTTTAGTACTATAGATTATTTTTGTATTCATTTTTTATTTTTGATCATATCAAATATTTATTATATTATGTTGCATGGGTCAATTATACACAGTTTAGAGATAATGTGTAATCATTATTTCACTAATAAATTATATAAATGCGAATAATTTTATTTGATAGTTATAATAGTGAAAGAGAAGAGTCTGATATACTACATATATTACTTTTTCAAGGCTCAATTCTATGATGATAAAGTTGAAGGATAAAATGTTTAAGAGATACAAGCGACTATTGGGAATGACACCATTTATATAACTTTTGGATATTCCGGAGATGGAGAATGATAAGCCTCTATTTGATACATTATTAATCATGTTCGATGAGAAGCAAGACAGTTTCATTTTTGGTAAAAAAATATTTATGTTCAAGATAGAAGGCGCGTGCTTATTATTAGGACTTTCGTTAGGAGGGCAAAAAGTTACATACACAGTTGGAGAGCGTGAGAGACTACCTTTCGAGGTACAAAGCATGTCATGTGGCATATACAAGTACAAGAAAAGTGTGCTTAAATTTCTAGATAAAACTATGGAGAATGACATATATAAGTACAAAAAAAGTGTGCTTATATTACTAGATAAAATCATGGAGAAACGTGTTAGAACTTTGTTGGTTTATATCATGGGCTTTGTACTATTTCCAAACTTGGATTTATATGTCTCATCATGGATTTTTCAATGCATGAAAAATATCCATTTTTTTAGTGAATATACTTTGGCCCATGCTATCCATAGTTGGCTGATAGAGGGCATTTCAAGCATAGTGAAGAGGCTTCAAGACAAGGATAAATGAGAGAAGATAAATGTTGACTAACTTAGAGGATATATCCATTTATTTTTAGTGTAATTTAAAGAGATTATCACACGATAAAGGAGAAATATGTCTGAAATTTACCCCCCGGATTATTGCATATAGTGGTCAAGGTATATAAAGCTTTGCAAACATGGAAGAATGATTTGTAATCTTGTGGGCTGATCAGGTTAAACTTTTTATTACAATTTATTTTGTTTAATTTTCATTTATGCTATCATTATTTTGATTGTATTATAACGCTACTAATTATATTAGATTATTTGTAAGCCTCATATGTATAAACTGATTCTTTTGACAAATTAGTATGTATATTATATTAAAATTATTTATTTTAGGTTGTAAGTGGGTATATTATTATTCGAAATAAAAATAATTAAGTACAATTGATATGATTCAGGTCAAGGAGCTTGAACCGGATGAAACTGAGAAGGTTCTTTTTAGATTCATTTCTTTGCATACAACAATAAAAGGAGAATCGGTTGTGGACACACTTGGTTTATCCAGTAAACCCAGATGAAGTCGTGGTCAAGCTTCAACTAGTAGGATTCTTGTTGCAAATATTGGGCTTTCACGTCTTGCTCTCCTTGATTTAGAGAAGACAGAGGAATATTTGGGTGCATTGGAGGGCAATTTTCAAAAGAAAAAGAAAGCCAATAAGTTACATAATAAAAATAATGCTTAGTTAAAGAAAATAAAGGAGCATCTAGTATGTTGTAGCAAAAATTGGTTGAATTCATTGGAGAGCCAACCACCAATTGTTCACCTGAGCCATTAGACTCATAGCAGAACTGAAAACCACCGGAACTAGAGAATAATGATCCGATGACTGATAAGACCCCAACACCCATTGAATAAGGTATGTATTTTAATTGAGTTGAGCTGCTCTATAATTAATGTTGGTATATTTCTAGAATACATTATGAAATCATGTGATATTGCACAAAACCCATAGAAGTAGGTGCTAATAAGCAAATACAACAAGTCTGTGATGCTTGGAAATCTTTGGATGTCGGTAAGTTAGCAGATGCTATTTCTGTTCACATTTACTTATAAATGATTATAATAGTAGAGATATAATTATTTTATATCAATTCTATATATATAATTACATTTATTTGTATGTTGGTTAAATTTGAATATCTTCACACAACATTGTTGACTCTCAAGATGTAAAAAAGAAGAAGTACCCAATTTGATGAGGGAGGAGAATGAGGGTTAAAAGGATTGGAGGGATAGAACGAGTTGTCAAAGATGATAAAACCAAGGGTAAACATGATACTGGATAGGCAATTGAGGGAACCTTCCCAAAAGAAAGTAATATCCGACCTAGTGCTAATAATCTGTCGACAAAGGATGAATACCATATGGGTTCCCTAAATGAAAATCGGGAGGGGTTTGACTTCTTTAAATTAAAGCAACTGCAAAAAATTATCGATAATATCAAGGCATCAAACTAAGGGTTCTATGAAACAACTACTCCAATAGGACTGTATTTGTTAGATGATAAGAGGTCAGAGATAATCCAACTCTTTTTCAATGATGTGATCAATGGGTAAGTTTTGCAATCTAGCTCTTTTGTATGCATTTGAGGCATGTTTTGATCATATTGTTCTATTTCTCTTTATATATTTTTTGTTTTGATCATTTCAATTCTTTTATAGGTATTTTAGATAAAATTTTGATCATATTATTTTATTTCTCTTTATATATACTTTGTTCTGATTATTATGGTTTTGTTGTGTACATTTTAATTATGTTTTGATTATATTGACCTAACTTTTATTATATATGTTTTATTCTAACCATCTCAGCATTGTTGTATGTATTTTAGATTTGTTTAAATTATTCTATTTCTCCTCATATATATTTTATTCTGACCATTATGGATCTGTTGTATGCATTTTAAATATGTTTTGATCATATTAGCCTAATTTTCATCATATATGCTTTGTTATTATCATCTAAGCTCTTTTATTTGTATTTTAGTTATGTTTTGATCATATTGATCTAATTCTCCTCATATATGTTTCTGTACTTATATCGGATATGTTTATCTTGCAGCAACCCTATATGATCTTCTCCTAATTTGCTAGTGACTAGGAGGAATCTGCATCAGTTTTTATTTTTAAATTCACGTCAGAAGACATTATCAATTATTTTGTTTGAATATTTTGCGATCACCTGATAACTGCTCCCAATGACTATGTAGCTATCACTTTTGTATAACCAAGACTACTGGCCATTATTACAAGCTACTCAATAGTGCTTGTGGTAATATTTTGATATGGATTTCAATCTCAGTACAAAATTGATTATGTTTTCTATAATCCAGAATAGCTATTGGTATCTGCTTATTTGTGATTTTAGTCAAAAATAGTATTGGCACTACATTTTGATTCAAGGTGAGAAATATAATGCGATGTGAGGGTAGCAGTATGATTTCGTTCATTTAAATATGTTGTATCATTCTTTTGTAAGTTTTATTAATTTAAGTCTCATTTATTTTTGTACAGAATCATTTTAGAAAAGCAGCTAGGCAAGATGCACAATATAATGAATCTCGCATCGTGGCTAAACATCAATCACTTGTAGCCATGCCCTAGGCAAAATCCTACATATGCACTAAAACCCAACTTATTCTTTACTAAGGTATTTCTCTAACATTAATGACACATCCACATTAAGTTTTGAAAAAATAATTGTATTGTGTAGGATTATTGATTGTGACATATTTATGCTTCAGTTCATGGATTTATTAAGCTCTGGTGAAGCTGTTGATATTACCTTGTCGACATCCCGATTATACCTGACAATTCAGGTTCACGGGTTGGGTTCGAATAAGATAAAACCTATATTATTACACTAAATAGGTCAACCTGAACCTAAACCATTTTGTTAATCAGGTCAAAATTTTAAACTTAAACCTAACCTGATTTTTAAATAAATAATTCAACCCAAATTAACTCATCTATTAAATAGGTTGGATTCGGATCATGATTCGACCTGACCCGAATTGGCATGTTTAATTAAACGGGTTATAGTTTAACTCAACCTGAATCAACTCGAATTGACCCAAATCGACCTTAATTGATTTGAATCGATCTAACCTATTTAATTAATACTAACAATTTTAACATATTTTAAGTAATTATAACAACATTATTATTAAAAAATAATTATAGCAACAAAATAATGAATTTACAAATAATCATTTAAAATTTAATAAAAAATTATAAAATAAAATCTTAAATAACTCTACAAATTTCACATAATTTTGAGAAATTGAAAATAGTGATTTAATAAAATATTATATCTCTAATAATTTAACAAAATATCATGTCTTCGAATCAAAACAACATAAATGTCATAATCATCTCTGACTATATTAAAAAGCTCAAAGGCTCATGAAGATAAAATTGTAGGCTATTACTTGGAATCAACCTACAAATATTCATAACATTGCTTTAACCTGCAAATGTTCACAAATAAACACGTCAAAATTATCAAGTCAATGAAAATTTTTTTGAGATCTAGAGTCATACTACTATATTCTTCACTAAGAATATGACCACCAATACTAAAAGCATATTCGGATGCAATGATAGATATAGGAATAGTTAACACATCACAAGCCATTTTTGCATGTTCGGGATAACAAAATTGATTTGCTTTCTAAAATTTAAGCATATCTAACTCCGTCACTCTATCAATTCTTGGTTTATCCAAATATAGCTACAATTGTGACTTCTGGATTATGTTGCTAAGCTCTTCACTTTCAAGTATCAAATTTCTAAAAAATAAAATTATATATTAAACATAATATTAGAATTTTGAATAACTACAAAGCTAATATAAGAATGAGTATTGAAAGAAAAAAATACTTACTTGTAACATATCTCTTATCTCTATACTAAAAGATTCTTTATTAATATATAATCCACCACCGTGTCTAGTAGAAGAGGCAAGTGTAGTAGATGCTTGGGAGCTTCAACTATGTACTCATTAAAAGTACAAATAGCTTCTCCCTCACTTTCATAAATTCCAATGAGTTGCTAATATAGAGTTTTTGTAACTTCAATCAACAAAATGGATCTTATATCGTGGATCTAGTATCACCACAATAGTCAAAATTAGGTAATTTTGGACCAATACTTTTGAAACTCTTCAAATATTCTACAAGTCATGCTACTCAAATACTCATCTTTCCATCCATTTTTTGTTTCAATGTCAAATATGCCATAAAAACAAAAAAAAAATGCAAGTTTATTATGAGGTGATTTGTTTCCAAAAATATGTTTGTGATATCATAAAAGATAGAAATTTACTAATTATTTGAAGTCTTTTTCATTCTCTTAATGTTAGATAATTTATAAAATTGGAATCACTTAATTCAAGATGATAAAAAGCATGTTAATAGAATAATATACTATCAAGCATAAGAAAAGTAAAATTTCATTTTGTAGTTAACACACTCAAAAAAATTTTTTTTTTTTACTTGTGAACCTTTCACATACTTAATACTTTCACAAATTTTATATAGGACAATACCAATTTCCTTCAAGCCATCTTGCATAAAAAGATTAAGAATGTGGGCACAATATCTATAGTGAAAAAAAAGTTATTCTCACAAAACAATGACTTTCTCATATTCAATTGTATTTTGAATAAATCAATAAAAATATCATTGGCAGATGCATTATCTAATGTGATGAAAAATAGCTTATTTTCAATCTCCCATTCATATACTAATATGAAAAGTTTTTTACTCAGTGTGACTCTTATATGTAGAGCTTGCATGAGAGAGAAATTCAACAATTTTTCCTATAAATTCCAATCCTTCTCAATAAAATGAGTAGTGAAAGAGATATTTTCATCATTAGTAATAGAAGTCCATAAATCTGAAGTCAAACAAATTTTATTAGGAGTTTTTTGAGCGTAGCCTTGATTTTTTTTTTCTCTTTGATGCAATTTAAGAAGATCCATCTTAATAGTATTTTCAAAAATAGTTGGTTTAGCGTCATGCAAATAAAAGTGATATGATCTTTCTCTAATATATTCTGTAAAATTAAATGGCAAATTTATGCATGAATATTGTGGCAATAAGTTTCTCTCGAGCTACTTCAAGATTATATTTTGATGATATAAGTCTTATAATACCATATTATTGAAAAAGAAATATTTGCCCAATGTCATGTGTATCCCTATGAATATAACATTGGCTATGTCTCTTTAAATTAGTTGTTCTATATTCACTATCATAAATGAATATGACTCCATATTTTTTACACTTGTATTTTTATTTATCATTAATAGACTTCTTAGAAATAATTTCATAAAAAGACCATATCGCCAATATTTATCTTCTTTTCCTTTTTCCTTTATTTGAACTCTCTCCTTGCATGTCCTCTAATTCTATTTCTAGAACATCATTTTCAATTGTCACACTTTGAATATTAGCTTCACTAGATTCTATCTGTACTTTATAAAAAAAATATATTATAAAGTGATTACACTAACATGTTATTAAATAAAAACATACCTTATATATAATTAAGTAAGTAGCACATTAAAATTTATAGTGGCAACCTATTTGATAAAAAATAATACATCACGGTGTTTTTTTTTATTGAGAATTCATTCAATAATTATTCATTATACTACAACATATTTTCAAATCTTATGCTACAAGCACATGCTGCACCAAGGTAGCAATAGCAACTAGACTATCTACAACATTAACATGTTCAATTCTAATTTCATGGTCATTAAATTCATCATATTTTGATGATAATCTATTTTCTAGATTAATAATCACTTGTGATTTATTGTCAAACATAGTCATCTCATTATACACATAATTAGTATTTTCAAATAAGTCTACATCACCAACATTTTCAGAATAATTATTTCTTATATATTATAATTCATTTATATGTGAAGCATCAGGAGATTCAAGCGGCAATTCAGGGGATAAGTCGACAAAACTAACAGATGCCAATAGGATATGTTTTATGGCTATCTGAGTGTCATAATGAATGAAAATCTCAGCAATGCCGCAGGGGTTGGAACCAATGGAAGAGAAGACATAATCTCCATTCATTGCTATAAGTAAGTGCCAATTGTAAATTGAATGGTTCCTACCCCGCCCTTTCTTCTATTATCCTAGATCTATACCCTCAACCTTTGATTTATTATCCTGATCTATACCATCTCTTTCTCTTTTGACTTTGAAATATTTAGATTATCCATTATCAGAACTACCATTTATATCATAGTTTTTAAAGAATTCAGAGAAGATAGAAAATAAAAATAAAAATACATCTGAATTTGGAGAAAAGGTCAAAATATCTATGAAAAATTTAGAAAAGAGAGAAATCCTAGATCTCCAAAGTTGACTATCGAGGAAGAATTCATCGATCTAGTTAAAGAATAGAAACTTTATATCTCTTGCATAGGAAAAGAAACTTGTTACGTTTATCAAGAAGAGAAGAGTTAGGCCAAACAGATCTGACATTTGATTTTTATTTGAAATAAATTTCAATTAAACGAGTTAACCTGACTAACTTGACTAACCCTACCTAATTAGATACATGGGTCAATTGGGTTATAAACGGGTTACGCGAGTTGACCCAATTAATACTTAAAATTTTCAAGTCATAATTGAGTTAATCTGATTATGACCCAAACTTGATTATGTCAAACTTGAACCTACTTAATTTGAGCCGAGTTTGGATCGGGTTATTTGGTCGGATAATATATTGTCATGTCTAATCCCAATGTTACATTAAAAGTTTGTAACTAATATCATCATAGATGGTCTTCCTTCAAATGAGAAACTGTTATTTAAAATAGTCACACGAGTTCAAAAAGTAAAGACACTTGCAAACATCCCCTCTATAATATAATCCTAGACCTATAGATTATATACTAATGACTTGTGGATTAAAAATGTCTTCTTTGCTGTTAGTTAGCAAACAGCTTATTTCTGATTATACCAGTTTATTTGTGATCATATCGATAGATTAGTCATTATGCATATTTATCATATATAATTATTTGTCTTCACATTGGTAGTTTTATGATCACATTAGTATATTTATGGTCATATTAATAGATAATTATTTGGTAAACATGAACTATCTATATATGACATGATAATCAGGCATATGCCTAGATGATAAAATAAAGAAACAAAATCATAATTGCTAAGCTCTTTTAATATGCAGTCATTGTATTGCACGTTTTTTAATTATACCTAATCTCGTTGTATGTCCACAATATTGTGATTTTAAATCAAAGGTTATTGCAACATTTATTGTTATTCTCAACGCTAATATAATGTCATTAAAAATAAAATTAGCATCATAAAATTTTTATCGACACTAATCAAGTATCATGTTAAGTAATATTGCGAATATTTGTGATGTTAAATTAGCACCCCAAATACTTATTAGGCAGTAATGAATTACGTCGCTATTGATTTTGATTAGTACTGTTAATGGATAACCATTAGCAACATTATTTATGAGTGTCGTGAATAGAAGATACCATTCATAGTATGAATGAAAATTAGCATCACAAATGGAAAATGTCATTTGTGGCGCTCAACAGCAACATTGCTAATGAAAAAAATGTCATTCATCTAGTGCTGAGAATAGTTATTGTCGTGGTTATTAATACTGCTAATTATTTAGTATCACTAATATTTTTAAAAAGTACTACAATTACTCTAATACCATACCTAAACCCTAATTTTACAACATGTTAAATACATTAGTATTTATAAATGATACAATCAATGTATAAAATATAAATTTATTGATATATATACAATCTCCAAAATACAACCACAATTTATACATATCGAAATACAAGTTATTATAGTTGTTATACAATATAAACTTATTATACAACACAAAGCATATAAAAAAAGAAACCACTTTGTGCCCATGTCCGCCTATCCTGCTTTCAATTGCTGACTCTTAGATGATCTCCTCGTATAGGTATAAATAAATACAATTAGAAATTAAAAAAAATATAAATATGAAAATATATGAAAATATATTTGTCCTAATAGGATTAATACAAAATTTATTCTAGTAGCCTGAGAAGTGGAAAGAATCTCCCTTGAACTAGCTTAGCTACCACCAGTATTGTTTTGTTGCTAGGATGTTACACCCGAAATCTCCTTAATTTCTCATAAAAATTATATATTAACATTACCAATAAATTTTTTATATATATATATTATAAAGTAGTAAATTTTGGTTCATATCTCGAGTTGTGGGATAGACCAAGTTATCATATAAGGGAGCTATCTAAAATTTAACTTTTAACACTATAAATAATTTATTTAGTTGTAGATTATAGATAATTTTTATCATATCATTATATCACATAATAAGAAGGTATACACAAATTCAATCTAATAATAACTTGCGATAAAAAAATACATCAGCTATATTCCAAGCTACAATTGAACAAACGTCTTCAATATACAAAAAGTCATTCATGAAGATGAAAAATCAATTGTTATTGTTACTACCAAAAGTGATTCATGAACAAACAAAATCGATGATGTTTGAATCTTTAAAATAATATCCATAACTTTGTGCCAACAAACTATTATGAGGTTGCACGAGCAATTATTTCCTAATTATTGCTAAGGTAAGATGGACATTGGTTGCGATGTTGAATGAGTAACAAATACAACTAATTTTGAAACCAATGATAAAATAATACCAAGAAAGTTCTATATATATATACACACACACACATATATACCTATATGCAACCATATAGGCTGAGATATTTAATTTGCATACTAGTGCCTAAGAATGGGAATATAATTTACATATGCATCATTCACTCTCATGTTCTCTATTCAACATTCAACAACATTATTAGGAATATATATTTGATGGATTAATAAACTATCAAGTTTGTATTAATTAATCAATTGCATCACATTGAACAAACTTATACATAAGTTTTTAAGTTTCATTTTGGATATAAAAAGTTCTATAATTTTGCCTCAAATTTTAGTGCTAACGAAGCAATCAAAAAAAGAATTAAGGTATTGCAAGACACTCTTGATACCAAGGAACACTAGAAAGAATCTGAAAAAAATAAAGTTTGAATAACTACTATCAAACTCGAAGATGCGACATGCCAAAATAATAAAATAAAATCTTACTAGTTTATGAATACTGACATTGAAGGATGAGTCTTGACTAAGTATAAGGAGAATAATTGGTAGCATGTATATTTGAGTAGATGTCCTTCTTGAAGTATTATAAAGAGTTTCTAAGATGGACATTAACTATTAACAACATTACGAAAAAATTAGTCCAGTACTACAACTTGTAGCAAATGCACAAATGAACAATATAGAACTCATAAATAATATAGTCATCACCAATAGAATTAAAATATTATTATCAATTTGTAAAGATAAATTGGACAACTGAATCATATTATAATACTAGGATTGTTAGTAGGTTGGAGATGATCATGTGATCTTTACCTTAATCCCAACCTATCCAAGCATTGATTAAAATTCTGCTACCAAACTTCATCCAATCCAAATATAACTACATCAAGTTTAGAGCAAATATGGTTAAAATCCCACCATGACTCACTAATCACGTTAATCATAAATTATGATCGTCATGCAATTATCATAATCCAAATGGGTCCTAAGTACTCTAATACAGTGCTTGCCTAAAATTAAGTCTTATACATCAAATATTAAAAAGTAAGAATTTACAAGATCCTATATATTAGAGCAAACTCATGTATACCAATGTATCAATATTAGTCTGCATTAAAATATACTTGAGAAAATCAAAATTTTCATAGACCAATGAATATAGTAGCAGGACAGACTTTCACTAGTCAAACGTCTCATCAAAACTCAATTAAGAATAACATATTAATACAAGCAAAATTTAACACTAATTATAAAATGGACAAACAAAAAAATTATTTTGGGCATTGTTTCATAGAAACAATTCACTAAATAATCACAACTAAGTCACTATAGAATTCCTCAAAATTGGAAAAATATTTCAATGATCAAGTAAAAACTCAATCATTCCACAATCCAATTATATCTTATAAAGATCACAAACTAGAAAAGTAGGAGATTGAGAATTGACCTAAAATCTTGTGAACTACTAGATGAGGGTGCGAGGCGACGTTGTCATGATGAGGTGGAGACATTAGCATAGAGTTGGAGTAAAGATGGAGTAGAGTTGGAGTAAATAGTGGTGGGGAGTTCGAGCAGTTAGCAACGATGAGGAGCTAGAGGAGTTTTTGACAATGCCCTACAAGAGCAATCTCAAGAGGTGACAATGCCCTATAGGAACAATGGTGGCAATGGGGAGCAGGAAAATATGATTAGGAAGGTAGCGATACTTTGTAATCGATAGATTGATAGGATTAGGAGCAGAAGTTGAGCAGGCAACTGATAATCTCTAAAGGCGATAGTGAAATTGCACAAAAAAGGCGATTGAGGTTGCATTTTAAATAAATCGGTGCTAGCAAATAATATATATTAGCGGTGCTTTTTATATTAGTGCCATTAAAAGTTTAAATATTACTGGCGCTAGATTTAGTGTCGCTAGTGTCATCTACTAGTGACATCAAGTTTAATGTCAAATACTTAGCACCAATATAATCTATATTTGTTATGGTGGGCTTGTGACTTGATCAGCCTTCTATGTGGGTGACCCAATCACCTTTCAATGATTGGTGGTTTTATTCTCTGGTTTCTCTTATCATCTAGTTTATTGATGTTTACAGTTTGGTAGATGACATCTTTGTAAGTGGCTCTATAGCTACTAACTCTAGAATAGTCATTAATGAAAGTATCAATATATGAGTTTATTAGTAAAATCGCAGCATACACGTATACACAGGGTAACCCTTTCACTTGCCAAGTACTGCGGTTATAAATACATTCGATAAGATTTATGTCATTTATTTCGTTGGTGATGATTTCAAAATAATTCTCGTTAGATATGCTAATCTTTAACGATAAAACCTATTGGATAGTATTCTTAAGTATTTTTTTAATTTCAGGATATAAAACTCACGTCAACACTTCATAATCTAATGTCGGTCATATATTATATTCATCATTTGGTAAAAATAAAAAAACATATATGCAACTAAAATGCATAGAAATCGATTAAACTATATAGAAAAAATGCATGATATACAGAATATCTATAATAAATTCAAAATGATGACAATATACTTACAACATAATTGTCAAGTATCACAAGCAAATATTTCAAAGGGAGGGGTGGATAGACCTTATGACATCTAATATATTTATCACAGGAAGATATCTTGTATGTTTGATTCATATATTGAAGGACTTTGCAATATTTGAGTACATTATCCCTTACTGTGGACCTTGGAAAAGGTGATTATTCCAATGCTTTATATCTGACTTCTACATCACCCAATAAAATATTTCTAATGATGTTATGTAAAGCATGTCAATAGCTCTTTTGAAATTTTTCTCCATATAGGTAAAGTTAGCACACTTGATCAAAACCTAATATTTGTCTTTCATAGCCTTTGGTAAACTAAGTCTATTTTACAAAAATTTACTTCGAGATGTCTTAAACAAAACCCATATGGTGATTTTAAGAAAATATACTTTACAGCATTAATAAGCCTCTTTGACCTATCAAATATAAATATAATTATCTTACCACATCCTTCATTACTCTCTAATCCAATAACAAGATTTTCAATAAATCATGTTTAATTTGTATCTGTTTCAATATTAATAATTGTAAAAGTAATATGGAAAAAACCTACAAAGTGATAAAAGAGTTAAGACTATATGGAATAGATGCAATCTATGTATTAATACACCAATGTAAACACTAATGGTTAGTTATAAGCATTTATTTCGTAAATTAAACACTTATATTACAATATGATTACTAACCTTTATTTCTAATTTTTTGTTGTAGTATCAAGTAGTATTTAGATAGCAAATGAGTGCTATTAAGAAATAAACATTATACCAAAGCAAAAAAAAGCTCTTAAGAACCTATCATCCTCATGTTCAATCTTTACAATACTTTTGGGATTTGTTTCATGCATCACGTTCCTATACCAAAACAAAAGATCATAAGAATTTATGTCACTTCCATATATCTGATTCTTGGTCATATTTCTATTATGTCATACTTATTTATATTTTACATGGATATCAAATTCATTCAACAATTCATATTGAACCTCTACAATCCTAGAAAAAGGTTGCGTTTTCAATTTGAGTATCTCATTTTGCTAATTCATCTCTTTGAAACTTTTGGACAGTACCCAGTGGCTAGCCACACCCCACATTTGTATGTTAGTTTACACTTTTTGATCGTAAACATATAAACGAAGGCATACATATAAGCATGAATATGTCAATTGCATGTTCTATCCTTGTATCAAACAGTTACTCCAATTCTCTCATTCTTGATGAAATAAAAATTGAATTTACACTTGATAGCATAGTTACATAGTGTATCTTTAAAATGATTCGTATCATCAAACTGTTGGCTAATGCCTAAAATACCATTATTCTACAATGAATTTTGTCAAGATGATCCACCAAACTCACTTGCAATTGCAATGACGTGTGTATATGACTCAATTTCACTGAAAAAGTGATAGAGAATATATATACGTCAACCATCTTGAATAATCAACTTATGTCTTGTGGTTTACTCAAATATATAATTTAATGTAGAATTATATAAATACTTCTTTGATAATATAACTAGAAACACTGAGATATGTATATTTTGTATCCATAATGAATAAAACTATATTAGAGTAACTACTTTACGTAATGAAATAATCAAATAAGGTCCATGCTATTAATAGAAACCAAACATTATAAGCGCATAAACTCTTAATTAAACAAAATATAAAACACAATATAAATTTAAGACATAAATGAAAATAAGTCTTCAACACTTTATCCATCATTTTCTTCAAGAGGAGACATAATTAGCTAAGATCGTGTTACCTAACTCTGTTTCTATATTGCAGATCTAAACAGTGAGATCAATCACTCCTCTTTGTGTAGTGGATCTCGCACATTTAACGGAACCTGACATTACCATGGATCGTTGTCTGGGTATGGTACTCATTTGGAATAATGCATTTTGTGCAAGTGGCCACACAGATATGGACTGATGGATGCTCAAGATAGTGACAATTGCAATTGGTGCAATGGTGGAGATCGTTGGAGAGAACTCAGAGTAGATAAGAGGAGATTGGGAAGATGGATTAGTGAAGGACAATTGGTCTACTTTGAAATGTTGTTTTTTCATTTCTGGGTATCTTTAAATCGCCATTAATAACCTCAATAATAGCTTTAAAATGAGAAAGAAGAAAACATATTTTTTCCTACTTCTTCCATTCAGTATTGCTTCTGCTACGATGTAGGAGAAATTAATTTACATACATGTCTATGAGGCATATCAATGGGTCATCTACACTAACAGTGCCAAATTGATGGGCTAATTAGGGATTAAAAAAATTGGAGGAAAGATTTGGTACACTGAAAAAATCTTAGGATTAACTTAAGAATTTTCTCATGGAGAAAATAAAAAAAAAGGAGGTATGCAAGTCGCAATTAGTATAAGTTAGATATTTTTGCCAAGAACCACTTGTATTTTGTATTTATTACACAAAATTACTTGTATTGACAAAAATTATACAAAAATACATTTTTATGACAAAATTTACAAATCATCCCTCATTA
Source organism: Trichopus zeylanicus subsp. travancoricus (assembly GCA_005019695.1). NCBI lineage: Eukaryota > Viridiplantae > Streptophyta > Magnoliopsida > Dioscoreales > Dioscoreaceae > Trichopus > Trichopus zeylanicus. Next base: position 78,480 of record RXID01015341.1, read on the forward strand.
TTATGAAATAGCAGGAAAAATATTTTAAAGTATACTAAATGTAATTAATTAATAGGTTGGAAAAATAACCAAATTATCTTTAAAAATTTATCTCGCTATTTAACTAAATTTCTTTGTACCGGAGTTATTGTCTTCTCTAAATTTTAGATTAAAATTATCATTATTTTAGACTTATCAACATCTAAAAACTTTATATAATAATTTATATTTTATGACAAATAAATCATTTATAGTAATGCATTAAATATGATAAATTAACCATTTACAGAATACAAAAAATATGATAAATTAATCATTTACAGTAATACAGAAAATATATTTTGTTTATTATTCAGTAATGGTCAGAGGTGATAGGACGCAAATTTTATTATAAAGGAACTAGTTATGTGCAATTTTTGATATTACAAATAATACTATGCAATAAATAGATAGTTAGGTAGTTCCATGCAAAATCCCTACAAGTTAAAATCAGATGATTTTTTGTTAATAAATTTGAAACAGGGGGTTTTTTATAAATATGGAAACCGCAGCTTTGCTGCAGGGATTAATCGCAGCCGTTCAATTTACATGTGACACAGATATTTAGCGGCCGTTTAGGATGGAAGATCTAGACCGTTGAACGCCTCGAGATCGGTGATCACGCGGATCCACAATTGCTCTTGTCTACTCGCCTCGCCAGGTTTTGCGGTTCCTTTTGGCTCGGGTTCCTTCCTTACTCTCGGGCGCGACGAGGGCGGCGGCGCCGGAGGCACGAAAGGTAAGTCCAAATCTCTTCGGTCTCTCTTTCAATCCCTTTTTTCTGCCCTTGTGCATCCGGCCGAGCTCGAAGTCCGCTGTTTCTCGTGTTTTCTCGTGCCAGATTTGGTGTGGTTTCGATTTGATCGGATTCTAGGGTTTGGATGCAGTATGGCTATGGTTTCTGCTGGAAATTATAAGACTTGATGTCAATGAGATGTTTCTTTGGTTGTATGCGTGCAGGGATGAGTTTGAATATGGCGTGGGTTTCGGAGATTAGGGTTTCGTGCTTGAGCTCGGGGAATTTGATAGTCGTTAGGTTTGGTTGGGTGTTGTGCATGAATGAGCTGTAGTCGAGATCTTTAGCAGTGAAAGAAAAGTGGGGGTTGACAGTGGGAGGTTGTTTGGCGCATTGGCGCTTCTTCTCACTCATGTTGAGTGCCTTGCCATAATTAGGTTTTCTTTTTGCTCTTGATTGACAGAGGATGGCCAGCAAGTTTTTTATTTTGCCATGTATTGATCATGACAATGGTATGTAGTAATGTCTAAATTTTAACGAGAAACATGATAAGGATGTCCGGGCTATGGCTGCTGAAAATTTTGCTGGTTTCAAATGAGTGCATCTTTAAGGTGTCATATTTTGAATTTGAAAGTAGCTCACTTACTGGGTAAGGAGAATTTGTTTATTATGTGTTGCTAGAAAATGTTGCACTTTTGCCCCAAGGGTTAGAACTGTTGACAGTTGAAATCTTGATAATTAGTTAATTTGGTAATGGGTGATAGATTGTGAAGATTTCTCTTGCCAGTTTCCTTTTGCTGGAAAACTTGCTAAAGAGCTTCACTAAAATTCCCCTGACTACAGCAATTAGACTAAGCAATGATTGTGTTGCTCTATTTTTAAGTATTGTAAAAGATGAACATTGTTATTAGTAACTTGAAGTACACAAAACAGATATATGTATGGGTCTTGCTCATCACATATGAGATTACTGGTTTCAGATGCTTGTGGGCATATGTACATGTAGACCATAAACTTTTTAGCACTTGTTTGAATACTTTGGAAAAAAAATAAGAATTTTTTCCATAGGATTTGGGGTGGCATGCAACTCAATTCCTTTACAAATTACTTTGGTTGATGAGAAGAAATCATCATTAAAAATAGGGAGGAGCTTGCGTGCAAGCTCAATGCTGTAGGAAAAATAAAAAAGATGCTGAACCTCTTTTTATTTTTTCCTACAGAATCTCATGATTCAAAGGACTCAGACACCTACACAAGAAAAAATTCCTATGAATAAAAGAAAATCACTTGAGACTCCAAATTCTAAGGGAATTTGGGGTGTATCCAAATAGGTGATTTCCACTTGTAGCATCTCAGGTCTCTCTGATTCTGTTGTATCATCATCTTAGAAGGAGGATTGATAAATTACACTTGAAACTCCAAATTCCTAGGGAATTTGGGGTATATCCAAATAGGTTATTTCCACTTGTAGCATCTCAGGCCTCTCTGATTCTGTTGTATTGTCATCTTAGAACGAGGATTGATAAATTACAACTTCATATATTGCTCAAATTCGTTCTCATTGAGGAACATGCATATTAAGTAGAGAAGGTAGAGGGTAAGATATTTTGTGGTAGCTTGTGAAAGAACTCAAGGCCGATAAGATTGAAAAGGGAAATATTCGTTGGAGTTGTTGGTCAATGATTTGAATGACATTCCAAGTATTACTTTTTAGATAATCTTTCCATGTCATTGAGATGACTGGAAGATCATTGCATTTGCAGCAGAAGATGGCCAATGAAGCCTTTTTTATTTGTTTTTTTCTCACTGAAACTTCAAAATGCATAAGAATGTCAACTAGAATCTGTTAAACAGCTTCAACTAGAATCTGATGTACAGCTTTAAATCAATTTTGAGATATATGGCATCACTTGAAGTCAGATTTTTGCTCATAAAACATTACTGAACAACATAAGAACAGCAGTCCCTTTGAGAATGAAACAGACAACGAAGCTGTACACATCAAGGTTCTTGTTTGAGATATACTCATTAATTTTTATGTTTTCCAAGATGGTCATCAATTTAGTTAGTCTTTCATGGTACGGTTGTACTGCTTTTTTGATATTATTGGGGGTTATTGCTTTGATCCCTTTGGTTTGTGAATGGGCTTCTGTAGTAACAGCTCAAAACTTTGGCCTACTGCAAATCAGTTTACTCAAAACAGTTTGGCAACTTAGACCTTCTTGAGGTTGCGGGAAGCATGATCTCCTAAATCGAGCAAACAAGCTCTTTTCAAAGAAATCAGATTGGACCCTCTTCATGGGCTTATATCTCTCCTTTTTTATTAAAACTGGCTCCTTCTTTCACTATGTGAAGAAATTAGATTTGGCATGCTTTGTGGTCTTTGTAATTATAGAGGAAATCAGGTGAAAAGAATGTTTGGTTACTAATTGGAGCGTGCTTTCGTTCTGTGTTGTAATATTTCTCCATCCGGCCCTATTCTTTGGCCATATTGCATTTGATGCTTAGATCATGTTGAGATCTTTGAAACCCTAGCATTAAATCTAAGCTTAATGCTTTATTTATGTTCTTAAGATAAAAATTGAGATCTTTTGAAAAACCTATATTGTAGCTATCTCAATTTTTCCTATATAATAGATGCTACTAAAAATTTATTTTGTTTTTCAAATCACACCAAATGTTTTAGAATTTCAAAACTTGGGGTGTGCAATTGTTAACTATTATTTTATAATTGTCAATATATTGATAAATCTTCCATAGTTCTGGCTTTCATAAAATCTTACCTTTGATTTTTTTGGATAAAACTTTACAATGACCATATAACCATTCATTCTAAATGACCTTTTTCTTTATGGCCAATTGGAACCTTGAGTAAATTATAACCTTGACAAGCAATATATTGGAGCCTTGGTATGTGTTGATATGTTGAATATTGTGATAATAACATGAAGTGAAATACTTTCTATGGCATATAGCTACAATTTGATTGTTTAGTAAAAGATTAATGTTCTTTTGAGTATTATTGTATCAGGTAGCAATCCCATGAAATCTTGGAAGAATTAGTGGTAAAATGAACATTTATCATGCAAATTGTTACTGGAGAAGTTTCCATGCAGGATGACGTGTAGTTACCGAGTATAATCACACTCTTGTTACCTGATAGTTAATTATTAGTCACAGAAATGTAGTGGCAAGAAACTTGTTTGGCTTGTTCGGTTCATGGTTAACCCAACTATGTTAATTTTTCTACCTCAGTTGAGGGATAACTAGGGTTTGGGAAAATGATGAGAGGGAGCTTTTGAGGTCTCTTTAAAGTCTCCTCTTTTTTCTTATTTAGAGAAGCTAAACATATATGCTTTTATAGGCTTTTTCTGACTTCTACTTGACTCCTACTCAAACTCAAAACTTTGATTGGATTTTGACTTTACTACTGTCCCAATTATATAAGTAATTTTTGGGTTATGATTAACTAGGGATACTAGAGCATATGTAAGGCACTTTCTAGTGCAATCATGTTATGTCTTCCTCAGCCTATATGGGAATTGGACCCTATTTTGTTATTCAACACCTTTCCTCAAGTTGAGTAGTAAATATCATGCATGCTTAACTTATTTTTGATTCTAGAAAAAATTTCCTATAATGCCTCCAAAAATTGGCAAATTTCTAAAAATTCTCTTTGATTTTTCAAATTCCCAATAGTCCGTTGAGGGTTTTCTTAATTTACTGAAAAACTCAAGTGGTTATGTGGTCCCTGTACTTTGATCATATGGATTTTGTACTTTGCACTGTTTATGTACTTGCTATATTTATTTTTCTATCTATAGCAATGCAATTTTTGTATTTAAATATATTATGACCATAAACAGAATCAAGTAGTTGTGATCAGAATTTTTTATTATAACTACTTAGTTTTAATCATATATGCTTAGTTTTAATCATATATATATAAAATATACTATTAAGTACAAGGACAACTATTATAGTACTGTTGCAGGTACAATGACTTGTGGCTGCAAGTACAATGATAGATTAAGGATATTAACATGGACCAATTGAGAGTTTGAAAAATTAGAGAGAGTTTTTAGGGATCTGCCAATTTTTTTGGGTGGGAGTTGGGGGAGGGGTAGGGGTTATCTAGAATTTTCCCTTGATTCTATTCAACTTGTTTGATGATAAGGCCTTGTTGAATATACTTGCGAGTTGGTTTTCTATTCTTAGGTAACTATGTTTGATTTGTTGGTTTTGAACCTTCGTCTTGACAAAATATATGTCTACTTCTATGTGTTAATTCTTTTATGGAAGAGTAAGTTATTTGAAATATGAAGTGTTATTTGATTATCATGTAATGGTATTATTGGTTCTCTAATTGGGAACCCTAGTTTTGTTAATAAGGTTATCAGCCATAATATTTCACATGTTGTTACTACTATTGTTCTATATTCAACCTCAAATTGATTTAACCATTACATTCTGCCTTTTACTTTTCATACAATTGCATTGCCTCCAAGTTGTACAGACATTCATGTGGTTGATCTTTTGCCATTTGGTAAACTATTGTTGTCAATATCTATGTATACTCTTAGTTCTAATATTTCATTGTTCTTATACTATAACTCTAGGTCAAATTCTTTTTTGATATATCTTAGAATTTGATAAATTATTTTTAGACGAGGTTTTCTTGGATTTTATATAAATTGACTGATAATACTTAAAACTTGTCTTATAAGTCAAGTCCATCAAATTTTCAACCAACCAGCTATATATTTTTAGGATTTTCAAGTAATTTTCCTTGTTCTGCCAATAATTTGATATTGTTATTCGAGGGTACCTTAGCTATTTTGCTTCCTAACATGCTAGTTATCTTTAACAAATTTAGAACATACTTTTCTTAGTCCATGTTTTCAATATACCACCTCAATTCCCAAAAAGTATTATAATTGTTGAAGAAAAAATAAGGGCTCAGTTCCTATAATGGGTCGAGTTATGTAAGACGTGGTTGCTCCAACATAATGCCATTTAAAAGCTCATATACTTTGGGTTTATCATCACCTATTAAATTATAATTGGGTTGTTAGTAAAATCCAAAATCAAGTTCTATTTAAATCTAAATCGGAGTTTAGCTTAAGTCTGAGTTTGTTAGGATTTTAGAAAGATATAAGAACTTACATATAAAAATAGAAAATAATTTTTCATATTTTTCTTAGAGTGCATGACATTCATCATTGAATATCAAAACTCTAGTATTCCTCAATAACAAATCTTACAACCCAAAAATTTTGAATGATTTTTCCAACTATTTGATTTCAAATTTTGTTTTTATATACTCTTTGAGTTTTTGTATTTCATCTGTGTTATCTACAATGATGATTATGTCATTTATATAAATAAGGAGAATGATAATATCGCCTTTATTTTTTTTAAAATAAAAAGTAATCAGCATGACTTCTATTAAATCTATGTTGTCCAATAGCTATACTAAACTTCTTGAATTAGGCTTTTGCATATTATTGTAGATCATAAAGTGTGTTTTTAAATTTGTATATATGTTCTTTTATATTTATATGTTCTGTCATATAAATCTTTTTATGGAAATTTTCATGTAAGAAACCATTTTGATATTAAGTTGACATATCTCTTAATCACTATTAATTTGCAAGTAAGAAGAGTATTCTAATTGTATTCATTTTAGTTACGGACGAAAACATTTCAAAGCAATTAATATCTCGAGTTTGTGTATATTTTTTTACAATCAATTTTGCATTGTATCTTTCAATAGTTTTGTTAACCTTATATTTTATTGTATATATCTATTTATATTCTACAGTAGGTTTTTTGATTTTGGGACCACCCCTTATATACTATTCTTTTGAAGAGATTTTATCTCTCTCCATAACTTCTTATATTGTCTTTAATATTTGTGGTTGATAGTTTCAAGATAAATTACTTATATATTGGAGTTAATCAACTATAAGAGACATATTTTGAAATTGAATGATGAGTGCATATTCTTTTCCCTTTTTGTAAGGTTGTGCGCCAACCACTATCATCTTCTATTACTTATTTTGTTGCCGATTCTGTTTTTGGATGAGGATCAACTTTTGATTCTTGTCTTGATTGAGGCTCTTGCAATCCTTGGTCTGGTTCTTATGTTTTTTGTGTGATTGGATCTCTTTCAAAGGTATCAGAAGCTGAAGGTTTTGTTGATTGTCCCTTTTCTGTTCTCTTGGCATACACAAGTATTATTTACATTGCTTGACTCAGCAACTAATAAGTTATTGGCACGGGTAAAAAAAATCCTCTTCTTCGTCTAAGGTTGTAAGGCATTTACTGTTGTTTTTCACTTCTTTTGAATAATAGGTTAAGTTTTTATGAAATGTAACATTAATTGTTATATACGTTATGTGAGTTTTTGGATTATAATATTTGTAACGTCTCTTAGTTCTCGAATATTCTAAAAATATGCATTTTAGTGATCTTTGTTGTAATTTATCTCTTGTGGGATCATGATTAGACAGCCAAATATTCTTAAGAGTAAATGAAATAATTTTTCATCATAACACGAGACGTTCAAAGGATTTTGATTATTTAACAAAGATGTGGGTGCCCTATTAATGAAGCATTAGTGTTCTTGCTATCTTCGAGTGATGTTGGTTTTTTCTCTCAATAGCCTTATTTTTTGAGTATAAAGGCATGATATTTGTTAAATAATGCTTAGGTAATCTTGTAGTTTAGTGGATATATACTCTTCTTATTATTAGATCTTAATATTTTAATTTTCAATCTCTTTATGAAATACCCTAAAGGTTTCAAATAAATTATAATTTTTTTTTAGGAGATAAATCCAAGTTATTCTTGAATAATTATTAATAATGTTATAAATTACTTGTAACTATTTAATGAGTGATTTCTGCTTATTCAAATATCACTATGAATTATGTGGAGAGAATGAGAACTAATTTTATGAATTTTAGGAATATAAATAATTCTATGATGTTTTGTAGTTCAAAAAATTGATAGTGTTTTTTACTAGATAAATCTAACTTAGAAAATATAGTTTTGAATACACATGGAGATGAGTGACCTAATATATAATATCATCTGATTAGCTTCTTTTGAGTTAATAATACTTTTGGATTTTGTGTTTTAGGGTCAAGCAAATAGAGACTTCTGTATTTGGTACCCTACCAATATACTTCCCTATTAGGAGGTCTTGAAAAACACGATGGGTTGAGAATAAAATCACACAATAATTCAAATTAATAAAGGTGTATATACTTTCGTTGTCTACAAATGAGTCTCATTTACAAGAGTGACATTTTAATATAGATGAGTTGTTAAGTGCAGAAAAGAGTTTCACATCACTTATTATGTGATATAATGCTTCTGAGTCTATGGTCAAAGAACTTTGTTGTGGTAATTGATTTACAGGTAATGATATTAAAGAGCTTGATATGTTGATTTTTCCTTGAAGCAACTTGTTATATGTTTCTTAAGAGATAATAATTTGATCAATTTCTAGTCCTTGTTCCTTGCTGTCTTATTGTCTTGTTGATGTATTCTATGTCTTATTTGTCCAAATTGGTTTGAATGAGACAAACTAGCCTGTGGCAATTGTGTGGCCTACTTTTTCATAGTTGGTATATTTTAGATTTGAGTTTCCTCAACCTTTGTCATGACCTGGTAAGCCTCGACTACTTTTTTCTATTTGTAGCTTCACCTATATTATAAAGTACTACGTCTTTTGAAGTTATTGTTGAACTTTGAATTAGAGTTTTTTGAGTTGAGTCAAAGTTTTGTTAGTCTAGTTATGAAGTTTGCTTATTGATGATATTTGACATCTAGATTATTTAGAAACTTCTTGATCTTGTGTTCATCTTGGTCTCTCTTTCGTTCATAAGTGGTTGATAGTAGATGTAAGAAAAAAAATCGAAAAATCGATATACCTAACTATACTGGTTGAAAGTCGTATCGAAAAATCGGTTCTCAAAGTAAATGTATATGGTTTTGGTTTCCAATTTTTATAGAACCGCAAAACTGATTTCAATTTTATACTTTACAAAAAATTGGTGTATCGGAACCGTAGTGATTTTAAATAAGTATATATATATGTACATATGTATATTAGAATTTAATTCCATATTTATAATTTTAAATATCTTTCTTAATCCCACTAGAATTATAGTTTTAAAAGATATCATAAAAATATTATTTTATAAATTCTATTTAATTTTTAAAGTATTGTAATGTAAAATTTATATTTTAAAATTAATAGTTTGAGAAACTGATATAGTAGTTTTAGAATCACTTTAAAATAGGTTTAGAATTGGAACGAAATGCGATCCTCAATCCAAACCAATACGTTTTAGGTTTTAAGATTTTCAAAAATCGAAATTTGATTTCGATTCTAAAAATTATAGAATTGATACGGTTTATTGGTTTTGCTCACCCTTAACTGAATGCGATCCTCAATCCAAACCAATACGTTTTAGGTTTTAAGATTTTCAAAAATCGAAATTTGATTTCGATTCTAAAAATTATAGAATTGGTACGGTTTATTGGTTTTGCTCACCCTTAACTGATAGTTTGTGGTATTATTTTTGTCGCCATATGCCATATGTTCTTTGTAGCTTCTTTCAAATTACTTTTGAGTACTTGCATTTTATGTTGGTCATGAGTGCAATATAACTTTTGAGTTTTCATGCTCCCAATCTTCATTCTTGGTTTGATCCTTTGGTGAATTATTTGTAAGATATTTGCGTTTCCTTTTGAGGAGGATTGCTATGACTATTTCTCAAGAGAGATAATTATGTATATTTAAGCTTGACTTAATCTTTTGGTGGATCATTTGAGAGATATTTGCATCTCCTTTTTGTCTTGAGGTAGATTCTTATTACTCAAAGGAGGTAATTATGTATTTTTTTGAGTCTCGCAATTACAATTTGCAAGTTCGTTCCTTCTCTGAACTATTTGTGTTTTCTTGAAGTCATCATCTTTTGGTTCTCTTGTGAATGTAAAGCTCTAACATCATGTTAATTTTTCTACATCAGTTAGGAATTCAAGTTGAGGGATAATTAGGGTTTTGAGGCAATGATCAGGGAGAGCTTTTGAACTCTCTTTGAGTCTTTTTTTTTCCTTATTCAAAGAAGCTGAACATGCATGCTTTTGTAGGCTTTCCTGGACTTCTACTTTGACTCCTATTCAGATTCAAATTTTGACTGGGTTTTGGGCTTTATTACTGATTGAATTATATAAGTAGTTTTGGGGCTATGATGAACTCCGGGTGCTTAAGCATATGCAAAGAACTTTCTAGCACAATTGTGTCATGTATTGCTCTGCCCATATGGTGAATAAGCCCTATTTTGTCCTTCAACAAACTAAATCAGGAGAAGCAAAATGAAAGTTAACCCTGGACAAGCTCGTTTAAGTAGCTTACCATAGGTTACCTTGGCTTACCCTACCTTACCATGGTTTAATTCTAAGTAGCTTATTTAGCTCAACAACAAACCAAAAAGTATTTCCTAACTGGTGTGCTAGCTAAAATTAATAACTCTGTGTAACTACTATTATAGAATAGAGAATTATAATGATTTGAACATATTATGATCTTAACTGAGATAAACTTAGTTTATTATGATGAGTGCTGTTTAGCAAGCGGAAGGTACAAGGAACATTTTCAATTATAATGTCATGGTTAAATTCAATGATATTATCTTATCATCCTTTTTCAGTGGAGTAATTATTGTCCATTCAAGTACCATGGTTTTTTTACATCTTGTTGAAAATTTGTATGATGTTGTGTGATAGCATAATGCTATATTTTCTAATGTGAATATAGATATCAGTTCAAGAGTTTTTATCTGCTAACTCGTACAATAATTTGGGCAGATTTGTGGAGAAAATTTTCTTTACTTGTGGTCTACTCGCAAAAAAAAAAAATATAGTAAGCTGTTGAATAAGAAAAAGGTCCCTATGGCTGGACTGCTGCCAGGCGAATCATCACATCATGATTCAAATCTTGGTGATTTTGGCTCCCGGTGGTATTTCTCCCGGAAGGAAATTGAAGAAAATTCTCCTTCTAGGAAAGATGGTATTGATCTGAAGAAGGAGACATACCTCCGGAAATCATACTGCACATTTTTGCAGGATTTAGGCATGAGGCTGAAAGTGTAAGTTTCTTTTTCCTTAATCAGCAGTTATAGTAGAATATTTGTGTTCTATAACAGTAAGATTTTCAAGCTTGATTCTTTGCTATTGCTTAATCTTATGCTAAGGTATTGAAGTTCATTGATAGATGGCCTTTGGGTATCTTAGGCTATGTTTGAACAAGTTGACTAGTATTTTAGTCTTTCCAATGGAAATTTTAGAAAATGGGAACTCCTTTTTTTCAGTCATCTGTTTATCTAGCCTTCCATTTATTTTTCATAAAGAATGACGCTACATTTTTTGACTAGAAATAGACCAATTGTGGGAACAAAATTGTGTATAACCCAATTGTTTTACTGGTATCCCTTTTTCATATGGTCTGTAAAACAACCAACAAAAAATTCAGTTAGTACAATTCAACCAACTGCTATTGATCTCCTGTGGAAGTCTTGTTCCCACTGTTAATTGTCTAAGGGCTTTCTGGTGCTGCATATCTGTAAAAACGAGGTATTTGCTTCTAAAGCCTGAAATGTGTCATATAGCTTTATCTCTGACATGGCCTCATTGAGCTGTGTATTTTCTCTGAAAGCCTCAGATTTTTCATTTAGCTTTATCTCTGGCATGGCCTCAGATGATTGTGGACCATATTTTCACCACCATAACTTGCCTATGGATGATTAGTTAACAGACTATCCAACCACAAGTATCAGTCAGGTTACTGATGCCTGTGTTTAGCGTTTCCCTTTCCTTCTCTCTTGTGAAAAAAGAGAGGAATGACAGAATAAAGCAAACATGTAATTTCAACACAACAGCTTCAAATATTGGTCTGCCAGCTACTCTTACTTGCCCTTATATGCTCATTTTATCAGAGGCCTGGCTAGATATCTTCTATGATGATGCTGTTCTCTTTTAAGACTGACAGAAACTATACATATTGCAGACCTCAGGTGACAATAGCCACTGCCATAGTATTTTGTCACCGTTTTTTCCTACGGCAGTCTCACGCCAAGAATGACAGAAGGGTGTGTATTTGCTTTTCTTATTTACGTCTTCAGTAATTGCATGCGGAGGACACCCTTGAATGTCTTTACATCTATTTCCCTTGTTGGTTTCTATTGGGCATCATACTCTTAGCTGCAGCGTATTTTTCACTATTTTTCTCTATGCTGGATTGTGGTTGGAGGCTTTTTTTATCAAGGTTATGCTTATTTGAATTGTTTGATACTAAGGTTGGTGGTGGCACCATCATTGAGATGCTTGTCATCCCTTTGAAACAGCTTCTGCACTGGCAACTAGTGCATCAAATTTATGTTTGAGGTTGTTTATGAACTTTAAATTTTATCTGATTGTCAGAATTTGCTATGGTCTGTGAGTCATTATTGAAATTCTCTCTCTTTGCTTCTTCTTCCTCGTTCTTTTTTGTTTTTGTTTTGGTTTATTTTTGTTTATTTTTGGTTTTGTTCTTCTCTTTTTTTGTCTTTTTTTTGTTTTTTTTTTTTGGTTTTGTTTTGTTTTTTGTTTGTGTGTATGCGTGTGAGAGGAAGGGGAGGTGGGTGCGACAGCAGCTCTACTAGGGAGTGAAGGCACCTCTCTGCTGCTGTTGGCCATCTGCGATTTATGAAGTTCATCGGTTTTGTTCTTCACTTATCTTTTTTCTCATGGCACCATTTTCTGTTTCATTTTGGTGCTCTGCTTCATTGACATGGTATTAAGATACATATAGAAGAGCTTCCATTTTTCCCTCCTGCCTCTTAGCTCTTATTTCTTGGCTTCTAATGCTGCTCTGTGTTCCAAGTTTGCCATATTTGTCACACTTTTTTTAGCATTTTCTTAATTTTCATGGGTCTTTGACTGTACTAGCCATGTGGTTCAATTTTCTGGCTTCTCTTCTGTTTCACGTTTTGTTGGCCCATGTGAAATGCCAACTTTAGATTTGAGAAATTTTTAAATCTTGTATTATCTTTACTGGATACCGTATCCTTATCTTAGTCTTATTTTATATAATGGATGAGGCTGGGGTTGGGATATATATTTACTATGATACAAAAATGCACATTCAGATCTGTTAATTGTAGTAACTGATGCATATTTTCATCAATTTCATGGTTACTTAAGATAAGGTTAGCAATCACACCCTTGCTGAGAAGTTTTTCATCCCTTGTTTGTTTTGGAACTTCAAGGTATTTTCTGGTTGAATGCAAATTCATTATGAGCATCCTTGGTTCCTCTTGCCTGGAACTCTCATTGTGGCCTCTAGTGCCAAAATTTATTTATGCTTGAGATTGACATAATTTGCTTTTCTGTCATTTACTTCAGTTTCATGGTGCTGTATGTTTTGTCCCAAGTTTCTTCCTTCTCTATCTATGAACTTTTTTAATCAATGTTACTCAAGTGACTACTAATTTTGTTTTATTTTTTATGGTACTTTTTTAACTGAAAATATGAATTGATTGTTGCTTCACTTTACTGTGTCTTGTAAATGCAGACAATTGCAACAGTGTGCATGTTCCTTGCTGGGAAGGTTGAAGAAACTCCTCGCCCATTGAAGGATGTCATTCTTGTCTCCTATGAGATTATACATAAAAAGGATCCTTCAGCTGTGCAAAAAATTAAGCAGAAGGTACTATCATGGTTTTCAAGTTTTTCTTGGTTAAAAACCATCTCTACTTCTCGGTCATGTCAAAAGGCTTTTATATGTGCTGTCTGGTAAACAATGTTGCTGCTCTTTGCTATCTGCATTTGTTCAACGTCCTAATGGTTTGCTATTTCCCCATTTCCTTCCATTTTATCTGAATGATATCATATATAGGTTGTGTTGCAATTTGTTAGATCTTTGTTCTTGATTTAGTCATTAAATTCTTATGAAATTTATGAATGTTTAGCTTTTCTTATTTGTAGGAAGTATATGAGCAACAAAAAGAGCTCATTCTTTTAGGAGAAAGGGTTGTTCTTGTCACCCTTGGTTTCGATCTGAATGTTCACCATCCATACAAACCCCTTGTGGAAGCCATAAAGAAATTCAAGGTTGCACAAAATGCTCTTGCTCAAGTTGCTTGGAATTTTGTGAATGATGGGTAGGCAAACTGTGGCTCCTTGTGGTTTTCTCATTAATATTGTTGTAGGTTAATTGATTTTGTTTTTATCATTATATATGTTCCTTACCTGAAAGGTATTTGCAGACTGCGGACATCACTCTGCTTGCAGTTCAAGCCGCACCATATAGCAGCAGGTGCTATCTTTCTTGCTGCTAAGTTTCTTAAAGTAAAGTTGCCATCTGATGGTGAGAAGTTCTGGTGGCAAGAATTTGATGTGACCCCACGGCAGTTGGAAGGTTTGACCTTCCTTCTTGTTTGCTAGCGTCACGAAACTTTGCAATGAGTCCATAATGTATGCTCGTGTACTTGAATCTGGTAATTTGCAGATGTCAGCAATCAAATGTTGGAGCTTTATGAACAAAACCGACCTGTTCAATCTTCACATGCAAATGAAGTTGAAGGAAGCACTAGTGCTGGGACAAACCAGCAGGTTGTGACGAGTTCAAATGTAAATGAGAATCCAACAACATCAAATGGCTGCTCTCATGCTAGTGAGGTGGTTAATGGCAAACAAGGAGCCCAAGCACCACCACCAGCTAGGCTGAATGTACCCCAGGCTTCCTTGGATCACCGAACCATTCCTCAGAGAAGGATTGAGAATGGAAGTATGAATAATAAAAATGGGGTTTGGGACCAGAAAATTGAAAATGAAGGAAAGGATTCCTTGCATAATGAAGTGGAGCCACTTTACCATGGCAGGGAAAACATCACTGAGCCTTCAACTCATGCCAACTCATTATCAGAGAGACATACCGGAGAAAGAGTGAGCAATGAATTGAGTGAGGCTATTGAGGAGGCAAGGGAAAGAAAGGATGAAGCTTCAGCTTCAAAAGCCGATGGCGTGCCTGATGCAATCTCGAGGCTTGACAAGGACAAACTCAAGGCAGCTCTGGAGAAAAGAAAGAAGCAACGAAATGATGTTTCTAAGATGACTGATCTAATGAATGAGGATGATCTCATAGAGAGGGAGCTTGAGAGTGGCATTGAGCTAGCAGTGGAAGATGAAAAGCAAAAACAGGAGAAAAGGCATGGATGGCCTAAGCCCCTAATCAACCATGAATCTAAGAATCAGCATCTTGGACCAGAGCAAGGTGGCATGAGGGACAAGAGAAACCCAAGGTTCTTGGAACAGCAAACAGTAAATGGAAGGGTGAATTCTAAGTACTCTGATTCTGAAGATAAGGTCACTCCCAATCATTATAATAATGAACAAGAGCACAAGAAAGTTGAGGAAGGGGAGCTATCATCTCTTGATGAACATGAATTACCTTCTCTCAAGCTATGCAGCAACAATGAGAAAGCTATTAACTCAGTGAAACAGTATGATAGCAAGCGACAACATGATTTGCTTCATCAATCTCGTGACACAAATGGGAGAGCATGGATGGAAAGTGCTGAAAGGGACCATAAAAGATTCAGACGCGAGGGTCATGTGTGAATACCATGCTGAATCTTCTGCTGCCAAAGCAGGAACGTGGGCTATAACTATCTACATGTGCTGTTTAGCTGAAATATATTATGCGCAAATGAAGAAATCAATGAAAAGCATTGGTCAATACTGCAGGACTCCCAACCACATGCATTTCCATTGTTTTTGTTCAAACAAAGCTGATCAGGGGATGCCATCTGATATCTGGGCCTCTGGCATCTGTTATTCACCATGTTTCAAGTTGTCTTTCCAAGCTTGATTTCCCCAAGGTGCATTTCCAGGGAGTATGTCTGGTCTTCTCATCAAAGTGAAGTGGTTTGTTTTACTGTTGTGACATGTAAAAGATCAGGGCTGTGTTCACGTCAAAGAGAAGTGGTATGTTTATTATTATGGCATGTAAAAGATCAGGACAGAGAACACGGGTTAATTATCCTCGGATGTACTTTTGTGAACAGGCTGAAAATTTTCTGTGTATTTGAGATTATAACTGAAACATATTATCAGATTTTTAATTGTTGCCATTGTTGTTGTTATTATTATTATTATTTCACCAGAAACTTGTCCAATTTGATCTTTCCTTGCCAAGTGGTCGTTTTGCAACATAATTGATGCCCTGTACTTATAAGACAACTTCAAGGGAAGTCTTCTTTGTATCAAAATTGGATTCCAATTAAAATGGTCAACATTCATGACAAGAATGTGTTGGTTGCTCTGTCAAACCAAGAGCTAGGCATTTGAAGAGGTTATTGATCGTGATGTAGAATCAAGTTTTTAATGATTGGAATATGAGCTAATTGACAGAATAATAATATAATTCACCGCAAATATTTGGTAGTTGACTTGCTTTAATAATAGTATTATTTCTTTAAGAGGATTGGTCCAATGGCTCCTGACCAAAAAGCTAGCAACACGTTGGTTGGTAGTTGGAGACGGGGAAGAGCCGCCTTACAAATTAGAATTGAGATATGACTGATAGCATGGCTCTTGAATGGGCCTGTGGGCTCAGGCCTAGCCAAGCCCGAACTCGACCCAGGGTATACCTTGGAAGGTCCCGATTGGTCTGATGTGGCTTGGCCCACCACAAGTTGCACAAGCCTCGTTCATTAGTTTGTTTAATTCTTTGTTTCAATAGAACGTGACTCGCCCATCAAATGATTCAAATCTCACGACGATTGATACTTTCATGATCGTCAACAGAGACAAACCTCACGTGGTCTAACTTTAATAATATTATAATCGCAGTAGTGATGTGATCTCTAACAATGTCGTCATGTGATTTATTTTGATCCAGTAATGATAAAGTATTATGGAGAAATTAAATTCTGTAAAATAATCGCATTTACATCAAAATGAGAGATCTGAATTTTTGAGTTCACAAAATGTCCCGATGCTCTCCTTCTCAATTCAAATTCAAGTGCCGGAGTGCAGTCCGAGGAGGTCCACCTCCGAGCGGTGCAGAACGCCCGTCTAAAAGAGTTGATTGAATGATGCAGGCTTCGATCATTTCTGACTTACATGCTGTTCTCGCCCCAGTCAGGTCGGACTTCCGGGCCTGCCTGTCCTGTCAGTAGAAGTCGCAGTTTGCCATACAGGGGGGTCAATAAAATCGATTTATCCCATTTTATATGTTTTAGTATCCGAATTGAATTTTGATTCTTAAAAAATAAAAAATTAGAGCTGTACCGATTTGAGTTAAGAATTAATTTTTTGGTTCCAGTTCTAAAATCGATTATACAATTTTTTTAAAAAAAATTATTTTATTTTAAAATATTTTATTATACATTAAAATTCTATAAAAAATTAATTTCAAATACAATAATACACAAGTTACCCAAAAAATTTATTTTATTCATTATAATCCTATAAATATATTAATATACATATAACATAAAAAAATTATATTTTAAAATTTTATATTATACATAATTATATTTTTTTAATAATCGATACGGTCATGGTATATCAGTTTTTCGTAAAATATATAACTAAAATCGAAACCAAAATTTTAATTCTACCAAAATTAAGAATCGAAATCGTACCGATTTATTTTAAAAATCAATTTTTCAATATGATTCTCAACCGATATAATTTAATATATCAATTTTTCAATTTTTTTATTCATCGCTATTGGTAGGTGACTTCTGGACCACCAAAATTGTTGCAAACACCAACAAATTATTGGGCACTTAATTTAAAAAATAAATTATTTATGACAAAATTATCTCTCGTACCAAAATTTCTTATTCGACTCAGAATGCAGAAAGAACTGAAAAAATAAAAATAAAAATTAGATTAAGAATTAAAAAATCATATATATATATATATATATAAATTATCACGTGACTATGGCACGTGCCAATGCGCGAGGCGTCCTATTAAACGACCTTTTTTGCAGTTGTTCCTCTTGAAAGCGACCACCTCGTCGTCCTCGCCGGGCTTCCTCCTCGCGATCGCCGCCGCCGCGTGGCGATCTCCTCTGCCGCAGTCTCCATAGATCTCTCCTTCTCCTTCCTTGTCTTCTATGTGAGCTTCCTCGCCGAGATTCTTCGACCGGTTCCCTATAAATCGAGGTGATGCTTCTGCCATCCTTTGGGGCTTCGTTCTTGGTTCTTTCGCTTCCAAGTTTGGATCTCTTTCGCTTCTTGATTCATGTATGACAGCCCCCGTTTCAGGGTTTTTTTGGTGCTTAATGTTTGATTTTTCCTGGTGAACTTTGATCTGGCTGTAAGTTTCGAGGAAGAATTGGTGGAAGGTGCATTTCTGATCGAATTTTTGTTGGTTTTTGATGATTTCTGGAACAATTTGGGCATTTTTGAGGTGGCTCCGGTGTTTTTGGAATGAATTTTGAGATGTTTTACGTAATTTTGCTGCAGAATTTGTTCGATGTGTTGCGCTTTTTGGATTTTATAAGAGAGATTTCCTTAATATTGCGTCTCTAATGGGATCATTGGCTCTTCCATGTAAATAAATTTATTTAGCTCAATGGAGCCAAATGGAAACATATTGAGATCTTCTCTAATTTAGTTTGTCTGAAATGCTTTATGTTTATATGCTTCAGTCTCGCTCAGCAAGCTAAAGTTGTTTGTTCGCTAGCATGTTTGTCAGTAATAATATGGGAATTTGATGATTTTTTTTGTGATATCAGAATGGTTGCAGCTACGTCTCAGCAAGCTCTAGAGACCTTCAGAATTCATGGGATTGGTAGTAGCTATGGGCCTTATCATGGAAACAGAACAATTTGTGTGAGGATGGTCTGGAAGGGTCTTGGTATTCATGCGAGACTGCTTAGAAGAGGAAACTGCAGTTCGGGTAGCTGGAAGTTGGGTGTTGTTCATGCTTCAACTTCACATTCTTCTGTTGCTGATCCTGTTCAGGCACCATCAAACAACAACGCTACTGATTCTCAGAAGAAGTCCAGTAAATCTTTTTGAATCTCTAGTTTGGCAAATTCATGTCACATTTTGATTTCTTTGCATCCGTCTTGGTTAAAGCTGATGGTGTAATACATAATAAATAGAGAAACCATTGGCATATATCATGGTGGTTTACAAACTTTATGTGCTTCACACAAATATATAACCATATATTTGTTCGACTGCAGATGAAACTGCGCTTATACTGATTCGACATGGCGAATCCTTGTGGAATGAGAAGAATCTCTTCACAGGATGTGTTGATGTACCCTTGACCAAAAAGGGTGTAGAGGAGGCAATTGAAGCAGGAAAAAGGATAAGCAGCATACCTGTTGACATGATCTATACATCTGCACTGATTCGTGCTCAAATGACTGCTATGCTAGCCATGACACAGCACAGGCGGAAGAAGGTTCATTTCCCTGAACTCATATTAATGTCGATGAATCTGGAGATGCTACCTTAGGCACTAAGAAGTTTTTACTTTTTGCGTGGTTGATTTTAGGTTCCTATTCTAATGCACAACGAGAGTGAAAGAGCCAAGACATGGAGTGAAATATACAGTGAAGACACAAAGAAACAATCAATTCCAGTTATAACTGCTTGGCAATTGAATGAAAGAATGTAAGTGGTTTTTGCTTGATTCATGTTAGTCCTTGTCATCCAAGTTTTTTCCTTCTGTGATCTATCATCCTTACATTTCTTCCATTTTGTATGTGTGTTCTTAGGTATGGTGAACTCCAAGGCCTTAACAAACAGGAAACAGCTGATAGATTTGGAAAGGAGAAAGTTCATGAATGGCGCCGTAGTTATGATATTCCTCCTCCAAACGGAGAAAGTCTGGAGATGTGTGCCGATCGAGCTGTGGCATATTTCAGAGAGCAGGTAAGAATAGTTAAATAGAAGTATAACTTGGAATTAGTTGTTTCATTTCAGATGGAGCATGCTATACCTTTTTCTTGTCTTTTATTTCATTCAAGCCTCATTAGCTTTCCCTGAATAAAAAGTTTGAGCGAACTATTGCACATAGCCAGAAAATGTCATCATGAAACAGAAAGTACCAAATATTCAAATGTAAATAATGAAATTGGGTTTACAAGGGTATAATTAATTGGTGTAAACAGTCATGGTTGGGGAAATGGTCTTGGCTATATAGTTCCTGTTTACACGATAAATAAAAGTTAAATCTGCTTGGATTATGTTGCTTGATTACTTCTCCTGCATAGAGATTGAAAATTTCTAGCTTCAATGGCTTTGGGGCACCATGAGAGTACTTTTCCATTGGTGATTCTCCATCTAGTCCCAACTGCACATTCGTTTTATTTGAATTGATTCCTCTTTTGTTTATTCTCCGATAGAAGGCCTTATTGTCTTGTGATGTATTAGAACTCTCTTTATCCTCTCTGATTTGGGTTGTCAAAAGCTGGAATCATCATCTTCTGCTCTATTGATTTTGCACGATAAGTTCTGCACCTGATTACAGCATTGTTATGATATGTGGTTGCTTAGAACTACTTGTGGATGGTAGGGTAACTGCCACAATGTGATACATGAGACCTCCAAAGTGCATTGGAATGAGATCTGAAAAGTGCATTTGTGACTCCTATTTTCCAACAGATACTGTTTAGTACTATTTTCCAACTTTTGACTTAAAACTTGACATATGCTTTTATGGTCTCTCTCTATTGTCATGCGTAGCTTATTCTTGCCTACGAAAGCTTAGAAAAGTCCACATAGAAGTCTTTTAATTTTTTAAACAATTATTATTCTATCTAATTCCGGAGATGATACCTTTGACAGATAGAACCTCAACTTATGACTGGAAAGAACATAATGATTGCTGCACATGGCAATTCTCTGAGGTCTATTATCATGTACCTTGACAGGTTGACTTCCCAGGAGGTGAGAAATTCAATTTCTTCAATGCAGTTATGCACATATTTCCATATTTACTAGAATTGGTTTTAGCTGGGATTTAAAACCTATGCCTGCTACAGGTAATCTGCCTTGAACTGTCTACTGGCATTCCTATGCTTTACATTTTCAAAGGAGGGAAGTTCATCAGGAGAGGAAGCCCTGTTGGACCTTCTGAGGCGGGTGTCTATGCATACACTAAGGTACACAGAACTTTTTATTCCTCCCATCTCCTTGCCTCACACTTAAATTATATGGTAAGTTTGTCTTGTATCTGATTGAGTTTCATGTATACATGTATCGCTCATTGAACAGAGAACCTAAGCCAACTGGTGCAGGACTTTGATTGTTTTAGGATCTTTGTGTAGAATGACATATCAGCCCAAATAATTTTTAGTTTGATTCCATAAAAAAAGGTTTGAAGAGTTGGAGATATCTTTTATGTAAAGTGTTTTGTTTAGTTAACCTTCAACTTTTTACAAGTAGCAAATTGTCGGAGTCTTCACAAAACTATTGATGGAAGATTGCACACATGAAATTCTAAGTGGTTGAGCAAAGCCTCATCTACTTTTTCAAATGATAGTGCCTTGGAATGTATCGTGCCCCTTAGCTTCTAGCTTAATCTCTGAATATGAGCTGCATCTTACCTCAAATTGTGTTGAAAATTCACACTTCTATAATTTGCCACTAGGAAAGCATCTTGCCTGGTTTATATTTCATTTTTGTTTCTTGAGAGAAGCTAATGAATCTCCTTTTGACTCCCAACAATGCAGAACCTGGCTCTCTACAGACAGAAGCTAGATGAGATGTTAAACTGATGCCTACAAACAGGTAATACTGTCTTCTTTTATCATCTTTTGTGGGCAGTTGAATTCTCCTGATGCAAAGGTGCGTTACTACTACTAATATTATTGTTATTCCGCGCAGGCATTCCGGATGATTTGCAGGCATTGCAGTTGACTTTGTGACGCATTAATTTCCATAAGTTCTCTGGAAGAAATTACTGCATTATAGAGGTGGAATCTATTCAGGATTGAATTGGCAGTCAATTTTTGTGACTATTTGTGTTACAACCAGATATTTACAGAGGAACCAGAACACTATGCTTGCTAGTGATGTTCAGCAAGGGATTGAATTTGTTTTTTGTCTTCATATTTTAGCTGCTATTTTGAATTCAGAAGTGAGTTTGGGCACGGCCCATGCTATAGATCTTGTACAAGTAAATGAAGAAGGATTTGTATGCCGAAAATAAAATATCCTCTTTTAAACGTCTGTTTTACTTCAGTGTTGTCTGAAGTGAAACTCTGTATTGGTTTTTGCAAATTGTGGAGGATCATATATGCACATATTGCGTTTGATGTCGACACAAAAATATCAATTTCTGGTGATATACATACAAGTTCATGATTTTCTAGGGTTTATATACACCAAGAAAAAATCCCATATTTAAAGTTTCTCATAATCACATGCAATTACAAGCACATTAAGTGGGGATTTAACCCAACATTCTCAAGTGATTTATACAAAAGCAAAAATTTTTAGCACGGCAATCACCTTTTACGTAGTATGTTTCATGCTCAGAATAAAAATGCATTTATGCGGAACAAAGCTTACCTAGTAATAATTCTGATATCTCTCGTAGAGTACCATCGCACCAACGAAAACTCGCAGAGGAGTGTTATACCTAGTCAGGGTCTTTTCCCAATGAGCTTCTGAATCCGAGTATCATCACATCAGCAGTGGTGTGGGTTGATTTCTTTTGAAATAAAACTTTCTTTATTTACCAGAAATAATAATATTAACGGTTTCCAACTACCATACCGGTTATTTCTCTCCGCCGTTCCCGCGAAACCTTGGTAAAGAACAAAGAGGACAACAAGACTTGGTCATCCGTTTTATCCGTGGATCCGGTTCCAAAGTAAACCCTAAAAAATTTGCAGAAAAGAAAAGGAAAAAAGAAAGGAATTTTCAGAATAATTCGTTTTGCTTGACAAGAGATTGCAGCAGGATGAAAACCTGAAAAACAACCAAAAATGGAAAAAAAAATCCAGCATGTCTGAGGCCGTCGAGGACTAGCCATTTGCCTCGCTTCTCCATCCCTTGCGAATCTTCCCACTCCGAGGTCTCTCTGTGCTTCTCCTCCAAGGATGCCCGATCTCCAGCAATGAAGTTCTCGGCTTTCGACCGGAGCCCAACACATTCCTGGATGCATGTCAAATCCCGGGAGCGCTCCGACGATAACAAAATGCCGCACCTCCGACGACTCTCTCAAAGGCGACAAGAAGAAGAAGGTATGCATATCGGACAATGCAAAAAAAAGACATGAATCACAAACTCATCATACGTAATAATAATATTACTTTTCTTTCAAATTTTTAGTCTATCATCAACATATTCAGCAAGAAAGGCAAAAATGGTCGGAGCTCCGACGAAGATATATTCCAGACGAGGGATTTCGTCGTCGGTACAGGTAAATTCATGTCTAATCATTCACCGATTTTTTCATGAAAATTTTACATGGTCAAATACTGAAAAATGAACACTTTCGGGTCAGATATTGAAAGGAGATTAATGGCGAGAAGAAGCTTCCTGGATACAGCTCCCATTGTGAGGAAAAGCTTCTCAGGTGCCTGTTCAGCCATTTCTTCTTCTAGTTTGCTGGAGGACTACACAGGGCATGAGCTTATTTTTTACTCGTTTTTGTTCAGATAGGCATCAGAGCGCAAGGATCCAAAGCCTAAATCTATGCAGCTTGGAGCCTCCAATGCGCCAATTGTTTGAGGTTCATGAGTTCCGGTGCGCTACTCTGATTGATTATCCGATTATCTGAAATGCCGTAAGATTTAAGTAGATGTTTCTTTCTTAAATTATGAGTTGGTTTACATTGCAGAATTTTTGTGGGAACATGGAATGTAGGGGGAAGGACACCTCACAATGGCCTTAACCTTGAAGATTTCCTACAAGTTGAAGGATCCCCTGACATTTATGTGTTAGGGTAAACATTCAATCTAGCTCTGTATATGTACAAAATGCCACAATGTGTGGAAGAAGATGAACATATTGAGTGATGTAGTGTTTGTTCTCCATTTTTCATCAGGTTCCAGGAAATAGTTCCTTTAAATGCAGGCAATGTCTTGGTGATAGAGGACAACGAGCCGGCCGTAAAATGGCTAGCTCTCATCAGCCAAGCCATCAATAAACCACGAAATGAGCGATCCTTTGCCGCCTCCGGTGATGAATCCGTGGATGGCAGCCAAAAGCACAATGGCAGCAACAGGGACTCGAAAACGGGGCTCCTCTTCTTCCAGAAGCCATCGCTTAAAGTTCTTAGCAAGAACTACCGGGCAGATGACTTCTCTGTCAAGTCCTGCAACCGGTCCTCGGAATCTGCCAGCATCCGCCGGGGGCGGGAGCTCAGGGATTTCTTGCAGAAGCCAGATTCAGGGTCTGACGATGAGCCTGTGTCACCCGTTGGCATGCGATCAGAGCCCCAGGGCCAGATGGCTTACTCACTCATATCAAGCAAGCAGATGGTCGGCATCTTCCTGTCTGTCTGGGTCCGGACGGAGCTCATGCCGCACGTCAGCCATCTCCGCACCTCCTCCATCGGCCGCGGCATCATGGGCTGCCTTGGTAACAAGGTAAGATGGTCTTACATTTCTTTGTCTATCAATATATCGTCTAAGATCTCTTGTTTGAGCTGAAATGTTTGATTACATGGTAGGGATGCATATCATTGAGCATGATGCTGCACCGGACAAGCTTCTGCTTCGTTTGTAGCCACTTGGCCTCCGGCGAGAAGGAGGGCGACGAGCTGAGAAGGAACTCCGACGTGGCCGAGATCCTCAAGAACACGCAGTTCACCCGGAGTTGCAAGTGCTCATGCCGCCGAATTCCCGAAAAAATCCTCGATCACGAGTCTGTTCTTCTAAACACTTCAATCTCTCAAATCCCAATTCTTATCGTCAGTATCATCTCTGTAGAAATCTCTCTTCTAAGTTATTTTTTATGCGATTACAGCCGAGTTATATGGCTTGGAGACCTGAATTACAGAATAGCTTTGAGCTACGATGAGACCAGAACACTACTTGAGGACCATGACTGGGATGCACTCCTAGAGAAAGATCAGGTACAAATTTTATTTTGATATTTGCAAGTATGATAATGAAGTGGAGGTAAAGGCTAGACGTTTCATTCTTCACAGTTGAGGATGGAGAGAGAAGCAGGAAGAGTGTTCAATGGGTGGAAGGAGGGGAGGATATACTTCGCTCCAACCTACAAGTACTCCCAAAACTCGGACGCCTACGCCGGCGAGACGGTAAAATCGAAGAAGAAGAGGAGAACACCTGCATGGTAAGCAGTTAAGCAAGTCTTCTTCTTCTTCTTCGTCTTCTTGCTACTCCTCCTCCTCCTCCTCCTCGTCATCATCATCATCGATCTTCTTGTTTGAATCTAGGTGTGATAGGATATTGTGGTACGGGGATGGACTAGAACAGCTGCAGTACATAAGAGGGGAGTCGAGATTCTCCGACCACCGGCCGGTGTGCGCCGTGTTCATGGCCCGGGTGGACACAAGCACCGGCGGCGACCGCAAAGGGTACTTGAACGTAGGCTCAAGGTTCAACCTCGATGAGGCCGTAATACCTCAAAGACATAGTTTCTATGAGTTCTAATTCTTCTTCTTCTTCTCGTGTACTAAAATGAATATTTTTTTTTTCCTTTTTAGTTGATATATTTTAACTTCTTAACCAGAAATGTATAACTAAAAGTTTCAAATGTGATTAATATTGTTCGAGATAAATATATTGTAAAATTGAGTTGTTGTTTGTGTTGTGAAAGAATGATATATGGAAACCATCTCACTTATTATTATTAACAAAAAATTATATGTATTGCGGTTTAAATTTACAATCAATCACCTCTTGATCATTATTAATTTTTAATATAATTTTTATTATTTAATTTGATGTAAAAATATTGTTATACTTTTAATTATTTAAATTTTAGTGTAAAAACTCAGTATCGTAATTATTTGTTTTATTTACTTGGAAAAAAAAATTTGGGCACTCGAACACTGTTTTCTCTCTAATTTCCTATTTAATGATGGTAAATAACGTTCAACAATTCTTCTAAATTAATAAAAAGGAGAAATTTTGAGAAGAAAGATTCTTATACTTCAATTTGAACAACAGAAGTATAATAATCTTTTTATATTAATTTAAATATTATAAAATAAATAACAATAATGTTGATCGAAAGCTAGTTGACCGTAAATTCTAACTATAATATAAATAATTTTTTATTAATACTAATAACAAAAATAATTTCTCCTCAATTTGTGATAACACAAGTGATTTCATACTAAAATCTCTTAAATTTTTTACTTTAATTTTCTAAGAAAATAAATACATAGTTGGGAACGTTCTAGTATTCAAATTGTATTTTGCTTAAATACGATTCTATTTAGCAAACATAAGTCTGCCATATCATCAATTAGACACATTTGCATCTTTTGGTATGAATTTACATTTATTTTTCTTCGCATTAAAATATGCAAAAATTCAAATTAGCTTCCATTGAATTTATAATTTTAGAGGGGATATGTTTGTTCCCTCTAAATTTTTTTCATTTGGTTCCACCCAATCTATTTTTTTTTTTATTTTATCTCTTTATAATCAAATGTAATCATCCACTGCTTAAGCTCATTATTCATGATCTAATAACCATCCCCATACATATAGACATTAACTATCTACTATAGATAATTAGGATTTAAAAATAAATTATACGTTATATGTAATAGAGAAATAATAAATTCTTTATATGCTCAATTTTTTCAGATTAAGAGTTTATTTGGAGGAGAGGAGAGTTAGGAAACTATATGTGCAAAATAGCGAGAAATTTCAGAACTTTCGAGATAAATGAAATTTATTTTCTTTGTTCTCTTTTATTTTTATTTCTAAAATAGCTCATGTCGAATATCTTATAAATCTAATAACGCTCGTAATAAATTTTTTTTTGATAATTTAAATTTAAATAAAATTTAATAAAAACTTAATAGGAATCAAGTATATCTTAATTCTTAGATTTTATATTGATTTGAAAAATCTTATTAAGAATGGAGGAATTAGAGGATTTTTTTTGTAAACTCTCCATCCCTTCCCCTCCCCAGAGCAGACTCATCGGCGGCCGGCGACGATTCCAGAGCGAGGTGGCCAGAGCGGGGAGGCTGACGCCGGTGGCGCACGGCACGGCGGTGCACGGCGCTGCTGTACACAGGCACCGCGCGCGGGCAGCTCGGCGTGGCTGCGTGCGACCCAGCGGCGATGCAGGTCCAGCAGTGGCGCGAGTCCAGTACGTGGCACGGCAGCGCGAGTGGCATAGCGGCGAGCGCAGGCATCGCTCGAGACTGCTCGCGGCGTGGCTGCGCACGACCCGGCGGAAACGCGGGTCCAGCGGTGACGCGAGTCCGGCGGCGGATCTATCCGGCGAGTGGCACTGCGGCGTGGTGGAGGCGACGGCCTAGTGTTGGTGGCAGTGGATTAGGGTTAGGTTTTGAGTTGAAGAGAGGAAGAAGAAGGGTTTTGGTTTGGGTTTGGTATTAGACTTGATTTTGGGTTGATTTGAAATTTGGAATTTAATAAAATTACATTTTAAATTAATTGAGCTTGATTATGATTTAATTCATGTCATTGTTGGTGACTCGGGTCATAATCAAATCGATTAATAAATAAATTGAATTTGGTTCAACTGGGTAGGATTGGGTCTTGACCTCATTTTAATTGGATGGGTATCATTGATATAAGTTGATGATTTGGTTGGCTTCGGTTGGAATAAATTGGTGATTAAAGCCTAATTATGTTACTAAATGGATTAAGTGAAAGTTTGGAAAATTAGGCTGATTGATGATTTGATCGATCAAATTGATTTGATGATAATATGGAGTTGGTGAAATATTAAATAAATTAAATTAATTAATTGGTGTTTAATGCTTATTTGGTTGGAATAGATTTAGTTTAGATAGTGACTTAGTCAATTAATTTGTATCTGACTAGGGGTTTATATAATTAAAATTGAATTGACTCCATTAAGTGGTAATATAAGGCTTGGAGGTTTTATTGAACTTATATAGAAAATCAGCGATGATCATCTAAAAATGATCATATGGATAATTCGAGGATCCAAGTATAAATTAATTTTTTTTATTCATATCTTGAGGACTATATTTTAATTCGATAAAATTCTAGAGGGCTATATGAAAATTTTTGAATGAATATCTAATGATGATAATTTCAATAATTTGAGGATTGAAGTATAAAATTAGCCGAAATTTATCACTCGAGAATCGAATTATGATTTGGGAGAGGACAGAGAGTTTTCTGTAAAAACTCTTCATTTGAACTTTGATTTTAATGATTTAGGAGTCATTGAACTCGATTTTTTCATGCTGATTTTATTGGTGATCTTAAATTTTCCTTTTGATGATACTTTCTAACTAATTTGGTCTGATTTGTGATTGAATCAATACTTTCTATTTTTCAGTAATTTTGACTCGATATTTATTATGTTTGAGTTTTTGGTATATTGGGGGACGTATGTGATACGACTTTATTATGCTAGTATCAGTTGGTGATTCTCAACTTAAGTAAGAAATTAATAAGATTGTCAAATGTGATAGCAGTCGGTCTTCTGAGTTTTAGGGGACGTGATCCATTGTTTAACTAGACAGAATCACCACTCCATCAGTAGTTGGGAGTGCAGCGAAGTACAACTCTGCTTGGTAGGAGGTCCAACCACATCTATAAGCTAATTTACGTGTAAGTTGGTTTGGCTCTGCCTAATGGGGGGTACAACCATCTCCATAAAGATCTACAAGAAAGTCTATAGTTACTATTCCTAATCATTGGTTGTCGTGAATGCGATAATCATCTTCTTGTTAATTTATTCCTTGTTGTGGATGATGATTTTCTTAATCATCGTTGTCATTGTATTATTATTATTATTACTGTTATTAATTTTATTATTATCTTCCATGTATTAACCTCTCATATTGTTTGAAGACGGTGACTCTCTGCAAAGCATTATTGGCTCACTTTGTTGTTACTCTTCATCCACAGGAGAGTAGTTGATAAGTATTGGTAGCAACAGTAATAGTGTATATACGCATACTTGTGCTCGGAGCTATTTTTATTTGTAGGTCATTTTATTTCTCTAATCGAGAGGTTGTGGTAAGAAACTTGAGTATTTTCTATTAGAACACTATTTCTTATTTTGAAATAGGACTATATTCATGTTATTATAGTTAATCTTATTTCTATGTATTTTATAAATCTTATTTATATATATCGTTCGTTTTGTGTTGTGGTTTAATATCGAACACAACGAGGTATGACATCAAGTGAGCCTCTCCATGTCAAGAAAAAAAATTATGAACAAAGTTGTCCCTTCTGTCTTTTTATGCCACTTTTTTCGATCTTTTCTTTATCACAATGACCTTTTTTTATTTTCTCTTTCCCTATACAATATTTTCTAATTTTTTCTCCACTATAACAATTTTTTTTATCACTTCTTTCATTGTAATGGCTTTCTCCAATCTTCTCTCCACATATACAATCTTTTATAGCTTTTCTTTAGTCACAATGACTTTCTATGATTTTCCATTTATCACATTTTATATTTACGATGTATGCATAAGAAACTCATAAATATTCATTTTTTTAGTTCATATGCATTCATTTTTTTATATAAAATATTTATTTTTGAAATAAGCTGGGAGATAACAAATGTAGAGTAAAAGCTTACATAATTCTAAATTCGTCCACTTCCTTAACACAAAGTATTCACTCTATGGTAATAAAATATTTATTTTATTATTGTTATGTATTCATTTTAGTTGAAAATTTTTTATTTTTAGTTATTATGTATTTATTATATTTGAAAAGTATGTATTTTTTTTAGTTATTATGCATACATTATATTTGAAAAATATTTATTTTTATTTATTTTGTATTTTTTATAAGATATTCACTATTTGATTATAATAATACATAAATGAGTATAATTAGAAGTATAAATATAAATAAATTTAATAATCCAATACTTTTTCACATAAAGACAATATCTAAATCCTCAATCCAACACTTTTTGCACAAAAAATATAATGTCTAGTCCCACAAATAAAATTATATTCGATAATAAATATAATATAAAAATATATAAAATAATGAGCATATATGAACTAAGAAAAAAAATATATGAGTTAATTCATGAATACATTATAGATATAAGATGCGATATAAGAAAATTAGAGAAGGTCATTGCAGCGAATGAAAAGCCGAAGAAGAATATTATAGTGGAGGAAAGACCAAAAAAGATTATTTTGACCGAGTGAAGGTTGGGAAAATGTTATTGCTATAGAGGAAGACAGAGAATTATTGTGGCGAAGAGAAGACAAGAGGACATCATACACGCAGAGAAATGGCTGAAGTAGGTTGCACAGGAGAAAGAAAAGGTCGATGAAAATTATTAGTAGGATGGTAAACAAGCCAAGGCAAGTTGAACCTAACTCGAATTCGGCTCGGCCTCCAAGATGTTGGCTCAAGCTCGAGCAACTTGAGCTCATCTTAGCTCAAAATTAAATTATAAAAATTAATTTTAACTAATTTATATTAAAATAAGTTTAAAAAAGTAATATTAAAATGATGATTAAGGTGATAATATCTAAATACAAAAATCTATATTAATTTCAACATTATAATTAACTAATTAAGTATATATTATATGATATTTTTAAAATTACAAGAAAAATTAAATAAATCGAGTCTATTTTAAGCTCAATTCATTTGGTAAATGAGTGGAATTTTAGAACTCGTGCTTGAATTACACTCAAATCAAATTAACACTTCTAATTATTGAGGCAAAAAAAAATCCAAATAAAAATAAGGAAAGATTAGAGAAAATGGCATGGACATAAAATACCGGATCCACAACCGTTGAGCGCAAAAGCCCGGAAATGATCCTAATTTGAAGGAAATGAGGACATAAGTAGCTCATAAAGGGTACCAATCAGTGTCACGGAAATATGTAAATTTTGAGAAAGCGTGGGCGGGACTGACTGAAAAAAAAAATTGACGAAAAACAAATCCCACCGTATAAGACGAAATTGACCCTCAGCATTCTTGGAATTTACAGATCAATGTAAGACTCCAGTCCGCCAGTCCCTGAACTCCTCCAGCTCGCGAGCTCGTCCATGGCGGCCGAGACCTCGCCGTAGTTCGCCATGGCGGCTCTCCGGTCCTCCACCATCTCCCTTCTCTTCGTATTCGCCGCCATCTTCTTCGACGACTGGATCTCCACGCCGTCCTGCACCTTCTCCGACCCCGTGTCTGGAGGGCCATACCACCGGGATTCTGTCTCCGTCATGCTCGTCGCTGATCTCTTCCTCCGCCTCCCCGACGCCGAAGACCTCGCCGACCGCCTCTTCCGGCACCTCTTTGCCTCTAGAACCCTGAGAGTATGCCAATTTCTAGGGTTCGTAGTGATAGTCTTGTAAAGAAGCTTAATTTTGATTCTTGGGTGGCAGAAATCATTGGAGAAGATGAAGCCCGATATGATCGTTGTTCTGGGGGACGTCTCGGTGGGAGGATTGAGGATGGAAGCTGGGAAGTGGTTGGGGGTGTTCCATCAGTTCCAATGGATGCTGGGGCCCTATATAGGACTTCCTGTTCATGTGGTTTTGGGCGAGAGAGATGTTGGAGAGTGTGGTGAATTGGATGAGGAGATTGTGGGGAGGATTGCTGGCAATTTGCCAGGGTTGGATTCCTCTGGTTGTGGGGTTTTTGAGATTGGTAATGTTAGTTTTGTTTCGCTCAATGGGATTGCTTTGCTCTGTGAGAATGAGCAGTTGAGGTTTGGGGTTGAGAGGGTTGTTGAAAGGGAAAGTATGGAGCTGAGGAGTAGACTGAAGGAGGTTGATGAAGATGGAGTGAGTTCTGCCGAGAACCAGTGGAGGGATTATGGTGTCGAACCTGGTTCTGGTCCTGTTGTCTTGGTCCACTTTCCACTTCACCGGACTGGTGGCAAAGAGAATAGGGGAAGTTCTGATGAGAGGTAACTTGTAGATGTTAGCTCTTTGTTGTTGTTTTTCTAGTATCGAGTTTGATTGTGACTTTGTATGAGACTTTCGTTATGCAAATGACTACTGGTGATACGTGCATCTCAAGATGCTGTATCAATTGGGCTGTTCTTCTTAAGGGATTTTAGGGACAAAACATGCATCTCATGATGTTGGATCAATTGGGTTGTTCTGATTTCAGAAAAAAATTATTGCAACTATTTTGTAAATGAAGTTATTCAGCTGGGATTCATTATTATGTCATTACTTTTTTTATTTTTCATAATTGGTTTGTACTGGAGCAGTTGAGCTTGTGTATTGCAGCGGTCATTTGCAATCCTCTTCTACTTGTGTCATCAAGTTTTGACTTTGATATTGTTTCTTTATATTCTGCTTATTTTGGAAACAATTATCGTGGAATTATCTTAGACATGCTTGTGTTTACATTGCTGGTGTTTGTTATCTTCATCATCTGTTGGCAGTATTTTTTTAATTTTTCTTTATTTGTATAATAGCTTGCATTTGCATTGTTTAATGACAAAGAGATCAACTGGATTTCTATTCTACACATTCTTACTATGAATGCTTGACCTTTCCAGGAGTTCAGTTGTCTCTTGGATGTAAAATACATGGATAGATTAGTGTTTGTTCTCTTTATGATTCATTTCTTTTCTTGTGCAGATCAATTGTTGGTAAAAATCCAGATAATTCGGTTCAGACTCTTCCTTTGAATGCTACCCAATACATCCTCCAGGCTCTTAAGCCGAGGTCATTTTAAATTTTAAATTCTAAAATTTTGATATTTTAAATTAGATTTCTTTCTATGATTAGATCAAAGAATGATAAAGCACTTTTTTCAATCCTGTGCAACTAGAGGCAGGCACTCACTATCAAACCTCCCTGAACATCTTTATGTTTCAAAGAAAATTTTTTTCGTGAAAAATGATTTATGGACTGGTCTGAACATACTTTGGATTGAAATTTAGTTTTGATATCCTTTTCAATCTAAAAAGTTCATGTTTTGTTAATTGGGGGTTTCACAGAAAGTGTGTCTAATCTAATAGTGCTTTAATCTTTTGTCTTTCACTTTTTCTTTCTTGATAGGTGTTTTGATCTTATTCTTTACAGTAAGTGTGTAAAGCTGACACTTGTTTGCTTATGTTTGCTCTCAGTATTCTATAATGTATGAAGCGTGCAAATTGCTAGTCGGAAAATGTTTAGATTCACTTTATAGATATTTGACTTGAATATTGTTTTTCCCATTGCTTTTGACTGATTTAATTTTGCAGGATTGTGTTTAGCGCTCACACCCATGATTTCTCTGATCAGACACATTATGATGGAACCCGTGAGGTGACTATTCCAGCCATGGCGTGGGTTCCACATATTAAACCAGGTTTTGCCATCGCCACTTTCAGTCAGAACAAAGCAGTGTCTGTGCAGTACTGCTTTCTGGCTAAGGAAGCAGATGTAGTGATTGGTTATGCTTTTGCCTTTGCTTCAATAACAGTAATGATACTTGCAATGAACTGGTTACACTTCTAAACTTAGTTGAACATCCATACAAAGATTCACTTTGCAAAATTGCAGTTATAGTTGTATTATTCCAGGCTAAGGTGAAAATGATGTTGGGGAATTTGATGTTGCTTTTCTGTGTCTTATTCAAATACCATTATTATTATAATTATTATTTTGCATGTAAAACTGGCTTATTGTGATGGTTTTGTGTTTGTGGTTTATGGAATACCATGTGAATGGTCCCATAAACCAAAGGTATGATAAGTGCTGAGAAGAAGAATCAGGGAATGTGATGGCATGTCTGAATGCTTCTTTGTTCTTTGATAAGGCTTTGGTGACAGCCAAAAAGTTCAATGTTGTCTGGTTCATACACTGAAGCACAGGAATCTGCTTATCTTGCCCTTCCACAGAAGGACAGTTGTTAGAAGATAGTGCGCTATGAAATTTACTTAAAAAGGTGGCCATCATATTGTTTGACCCTTTTTTGCTTTAGATTCCATGTGTAGTAGCTGCCAGAAATTCCTGGCAAACTAATTTATCATTGGTTTAGATTGGTCCATTCTTACAGATTCTATTTGTGCTAAGAGACTTCTATATGGGAAGGGCATGATTTTGATGTTGTCATTTCTGTTTTGGTTCATACACTGAAGCACAGGAATCTGCTTATCTTGCCCTTCCACAGAAGGACAGTTGTTAGAAGATAGTGCGCTATGAAATTTACTTAAAAAGGTGGCCATCATATTGTTTGACCCTTTTTTGCTTTAGATTCCATGTGTAGTAGCTGCCAGAAATTCCTGGCAAACTAATTTATCATTGGTTTAGATTGGTCCATTCTTACAGATTCTATTTGTGCTAAGAGACTTCTATATGGGAAGGGCATGATTTTGATGTTGTCATTTCTGTTTTACAATATTATACTTTTGGTGTAGAAAGGGAAGTGCCATGTGAAGGCTATGGTTCAAATTGGAAATGGGGATATGTTCTCTTTGTACTTTGAATACAGATGTTTATTCTCTACACTTTTCTATGCTTTTTCTCCTAAAAAACACACTTTTCTGTGCTTTACATGAACTATCATGCTAGGGTCAGCCTTTTTTACCCTATAAAATGGCAGCTTCTCTCGTTATCTGCGGTTCCAAGTTATTCAAAGTTGTCATTCAAATTAAGTTATTTGAGGCTGCCTTTCACTGCAAATGGAAGCCAGTGCCGAGCAAATGAAGAGATATGAAGCTGACTGTTGGCTTCTTCATTCTTGTTATTCTGGTAAAATTTCTTCATGGTTTTTCTTTGTTAAATAGTCCTGTAAATAGTTTTGTTGAATAACTGAACTGTTGTTATTCATGTTGAATACAGCCAAAGTTACTTCCACGGACCTGAGAAAGGTTGCAGAGATCCTCACATGCAGAAACCTGGAAGAGCTCAAGCTCATACGCCAAACCTACAGTGCCCTCTTCAATGAACACCTTATTTCCAACATCTCCAGGAAGAATGATCTCTTATCTGTAAGTCTGTGTTGGAAATTTCAAAAACAAAATTACTGAAATAGAAATAAGTGATGCATTGGTTTTGAGTTGAAAAAACTGCAGAGAGTGGCTTATCTCAGGCTGAGTGAGCCTTGTGATCGAGACGCTGATATGATAAGGCAAGCACTCTCTAGCACACGTCTGGATGCTAACACCGTCAAAGAAATCATTTGCACCCGTTCTTCCTCTGAGCTTAAACTCATTAAGCAAGCTTATCATGCTCGATTTAACTCTGAGGTTGAGCGAGATGTTTCTCTCAAAATCAGTGATACTCTCAAAGAGGTATTTCTTGAAACCATTACCTACTGCCTTTTCTTAGTCTCCATAGTTTTCATTATTCCCTCTCTAAGTTTAATTAAATTATTTCAACTAAAAAAAGCTTAATTAATTAATTTTTTTTGTGGTATCACTAGGTTCTTCTTGCAATCTTGAGCTCTTCCAACTACTGTGCGGGTAGACCAGACATGAGTATGGCCTTGTGCGATGCCAAGACACTCTATGAAGCTATCGGAAGTGGGAAATCTGTGGACAAGAAGACCATTATTTCACTCATCAGCCAGAGGAACACAAGCCAGCTCAAAGCCATACTAGAGTCCTACAAACAACTCTATGGCCATGAGCTCACCGAGTTCTTGAAGTCAGACAAGTGCGGCGAGTTCGGGAGGCAGCTTCGTGTTGTGATCCGCTGCATTCAGCGCCCCGAGAAGCATTTTGTGAAGCAAATCCGGCTTGCACTGCATAGCGGCAGCATTAAAGAGATTCTTGTCCAAACTGTTGTCACCAGAGCAGAGATTGATGTCAATTGCATCAGCAGAGCGCTAGCAGTGAAGACTGGGTGGTCTCTGGAGAGCCTGGTGAGGAATGAGTTCAGAAGTAACAGCACAAGTGTTTGTGATATAGCCATTGTTGGTGATGTACTCATGGCTCTTGTGTAAGATTTGTACACAGATACTAGAGGAAGATGAATCAAAGAGTAGCTTCAAAAGGAAAAAAGGCAATTTTGAAATTTTATCAAATGTTGTACATAGGGTTTAAATTTCGACTGAAATCGAAACGTTTCGACCGGTGGTGAAACGAATCGACTAAATTGATTTTGTTTTAAGGTTAGGGTTTTGCTGTGGCGGCGAGTACAGAGCGAGCGCGGAGAGTAGGGAGAGCGCGCAGCGACCTCGCATAGCCGTTGTCAGCCTCACGTTTGCGCCAGCACCCAAGCCCTTGTCGGCATCGAGCTCACTCTCTTGCGCCGGTCTCTGGCACCCGCACCCGTGCGTTAGCGCGAGCGCAGGCCGGCCTCACACTCACCCCTGCGCCCTCACGTCGGCCTTTGGCGTCCGCACCTGTGCGCTCGTCTGCCCGGTGCCCATGCCGTCACCGGCCTCAAACTCGTGCTCGGGTGCGAGTGCCAGAGGCCGGTGTGAGGGGGCGGGCACCAAGCTGGTGAACTCGCTCGCACCGGCCTCTGGCGCCTACACCCGCGCCCTCGCCGTCATTGCTCCTGCGCTCGGGTGCGGGCGCCAGAGGTCGACATGAGGGGGCATGCACCAAGCTGGTGAGCTCGCTCGCGCCGTCATCTGGCGCCTACGCCCTCGCCCTAGCCGACATCGCGCTCGCGTCCTCGTGCCAGCCTTTCGCACCCGCACCCGCGCGCTCACCAGCTTGTCGCATGCACCATCATTGGCCTCATGCCCTCGCCAGCCTCGCACCAGGGCCCGAGCCCTCGCTGGCATCATGCCCGCACCCTCGCGCCGACTTTGCATCTGCGCCCACGCCCTTGCAATCCTCCTGCCAGAGGTCGAGCCCTCACCGGCCTCGTGCACGTATTTGTGCCCTCGCCGGCCTAGCCCCCTCGCTCGCGCCCTCGTGCCAGCCTCTGGCACTCGCAGTCGCACGCTCGCTTGCCTAGGGTCGCTCCTTTTCCAGCCTCACACCCTCGCCGGCCTGGCCCCCACGACCGAGCTAGTGCCGGCCTCACGCCCGCGCTAGCACCATTGCCAACCTAGCTCCGACGCCTTCGCCAGCCAAACCCCCGCGCTGGCGCACTCGCGCCCTCACCGGTCTCTAACAGATACTGTTCATGTACATGAGACTGTTAACATGCATGAGTTTTTGGTTAATGGTACTGTTCACCATTTTAAAAAATATTAAACATATTATAATATTTTTAATTTAAAGTTAAAAAATAATTAAAATTAAATTAAATTTTAGTCAAAATATAATTAATAAATAAAAAAATATTTTGATCGAAACTGAAATGGAAATTGTTTTGATTGAAACGCGTTGTTTTCTTTGTTCACTTGCATACATATATGACTGTTTCATTGAAAGCAAAAGCCAAAAAAAAAATTGTGTCGGTCCCACCCTCATATGAACCGCCGTTACGAAATCGCATAGAGCTAGTTATTTTGCCTCATATACCTACAAATGCTTGTCTGTATCGTCCAGATACTGAATTTATAATTTCACACTCAAATGTTTCAAATTTAACTAATGATGATTAGTTGTATTACATTATAATTAATAAATTATATATGTATCAAATATATTTTAATGATAAGTTAAATTTGCTTATATTAATTTTTAACTTTTAATCATATTCATATTATTTTTCATATATTTTTTTATACAGTAATATATAAAAAATAGACTATATCGGTGATTAACTATTAAAATTAATTTAAATTAATTAAAATAATATTTAATCTTATGGTAAAATTAATTATAAAAATTTTTTTTATATTTTTTAATTTTTTTCGAACATTTTTACAAAAATTTATTGTATTTTTAATTTGAAGTCAAATTACAATCAAAATATAATCAAAATCTGATCAACACATAATTAATAATTAAAAAAATATTTTTGTCAAAATCAAAACCACTAAAACAGTCGAAACGTATCGATTTCATTAAATGCCGCAATCGAAATTGAAACTGAAACCAAAACTTAAAACGTTAATTGTATCCAAGGACATGGACACAATCATTAGCAACATGGCCAAATAACGGTATTTTGGTCTTGTTTGGCAAAA
This sequence comes from Trichopus zeylanicus subsp. travancoricus, assembly GCA_005019695.1. Lineage (NCBI taxonomy): Eukaryota > Viridiplantae > Streptophyta > Magnoliopsida > Dioscoreales > Dioscoreaceae > Trichopus > Trichopus zeylanicus. The sequence goes on from RXID01015341.1 coordinate 116,408, forward strand.
GAAACTTATTTTTCAGCAAATGTATTTTGATACAAGTTAACAACAAGTGCACTTACCAAATTAGGAATTCGAGATTTCCGAACGTCTTATTTCTTGTGTATTAGATATTTATTTTTCGGATACAAGTCAATCGGATCTAATTTGACATTTTCTCCCGTCGCACACAGCTAGATTGGATTCATTGTGTAACAATTTAAATGAAAAAATAAAAACGGGTATATTTTTGCAAATTAAAAGCCAAAAAGAGTTCTAGGTTATAAAAAAAAAATTAATAATAGAATTTTCTTTTAATAGACAGTAATTATCTTTTGCAAACAAAACGATAGAACCCGTGGTTTTATTTTAATTTAATGGTCATTTTTAGCTTTTTTTTTTCAAAAAAAAAAAAAGTTGGCCACGCCTCCGCAAGCATGTGTAAAGGGTAGATCCGCCCGACCCGAAACCAGGGATCCATTTAGGCATCCCACGCCTCGACGATCTCCGACGGCACCGGCTGCGCCGAAAATCCATTCCGTCGTGAAGGTATCATCTAAAACCCTAAAAATGCTACTTTTCGCCCTTTTTCGAAACTTCCTCTCGATTTTTTGTTATGGCTCCATAGATTTATTTTTGCTCTCTGCATATTTAGGATCTCTTTTGGCACATTAGGGTTTTGGGTTTTACTCATTGGGACAAAATTTTGAGCTCCTTTTAGGAATTAGAAATTGTAGATTTGATGTTTTTGCTTCGAGCTTGGGATTCAAAACTGGGTTTTTATGTAGGTCAGTTCGAATCGTGCTGGGATTTGATAGTAATTAAGTTGCAGTTCAGTTGGTATGAGTGGAAAAAGGGGATTCTTTTGAAGATGGGTGTAATTTTTGCGTGTCGACAACGAAAATTTTATGCATATTTAAGCTGATTATAAGTTAGAAGCTGGAATTTTGAAGTTCGTTTTTGTGAAATTTTGGTGCTATAACATCAGAGATTCTTGCCTGCAATTGGTTTGGCTAATGCTAATCTTGCCACCCTCTGGTCTCCACATGACGAGGAGATGGTTTAACGTAGTGTCTGGTTAAAGAGACAATAAATTCTCTTGATTTTAGAACTTCTTCTGCTTTGGGGGACATAAAGAGATACAAAGTCAGGATAATGCATTTACCAGATGATACAGCTTGTTTGTGTTAAAATATATTCTTAAGGAAGGTCTCTGATAAGTTCTTTGATATTTGAACCATTAGGGGTAAGTTTTTTAGTGATTAAGTTGTATGAAGATTGATGGAATTTTGGTTTCTATATGAGGTCCATCCTAGTGTTTGTTTTAAACTTTTTTGCTGTCTCCTAAAATCTTTTCAATGATATTTTTTTTCTCTAATTTGTGAATTGTAGTTCAGGAAAAAATAGCTGATGTTTTGTTTGACCTTGTTTCTCAAAAAAAAAGTTTGTCACTCTTGGCCATGGATGTCAGTGGTTTTCAAAATTATGTAAATATAGGTTACTAGCTTTCCTGATTCATGATGTTTCTGTCATTCTTCATTTTGTTGTCACTATTTAGTTAATTTTCCATCAATGTAAGTCTTATGATTGACTCATGACATTTAGAAAACGTGAACAGGAAGAGGAAGTCAAGGTTTGTGACTCAGTTTAGGTGAATCCCTAACTATCCCTGGGTGTTTGCACACATTGAAATGGTTAGTGCTTGCTTGCTAGTGAATTCTGCACATGATAGCTTTCAGTACAATCATAGCACACCATTTAATGCAAAACCAGTGTGCAAAAATTCTAAACCTGATTCTCAACCTATTCTGCACTTTTATGCTTCTTTTTTTTTTTAGTACCAATTTTGAGGATTTTGTTGTGCCGCACACACTTTCCATTCAACAACTGGAAATAACGAGCATTTAATAAGTCTGGGAACTTCAATTTAATAATCAAAACAATTGTCTTTTATATGTAAGTTGATTTTCATATGTATTTTGTTCTAGAAACATGCAATTATGGCTACCCGAATCAATGGATCTGGTCTTTTTCAGTTTATTTCGTTGTTCCACTATTGAGAAAAGGTTTTGTTGCCCTAATAAGGAAAATTGAAAATACTTATTTCATTTGTTACTATCTATCTTGAAGACTGGACATGCTCACATTTGAGGGTCTGTAATTAGGCTAGTTCACCTGAAAGTGGTATTTGGCGGTAAATACCAGCTTTGGGTATTATGCTGTGCTTACGTTTGAGTTAATGATCAAAGTTACGCGGTAGTTTAAGGTTTGCATTCTAAGTTTTATCTCTGGATGTAAATTGTTTCTACTATGATGTTTTACATTCAGAAGTTCTTGGCTTGCTCCATGGTCTCTACTTTTCAGTTGGCTCCACTGCCTTTTCCTGCAATATAAATGAAACCATGAGTAGTAAAAAGATAGTTTCTCCTAATTATTTTTTTGCATCTTGAGGCTCTGTTCTTCTCTTATAGGCTGAGCTGCAATTTTCAGCATGCTTTATATTTGTTTTGACAGTATTTATTACTTTCATTACCTGAGACTGGATCTTTTAACATATATATTTCTGTTTTCTTGTGATGGTACTTATTGTGCTCATTTATCTGAGACTGCTATGTGTCAACATCTTATTTATCCAATTTATTCTGGTAATGCTTGTTCATGCTTAATTATTTGATAGTGAAAGTCAGAATGTTGACCTTGCCGAGGGAGGGTGAAAACTCTCTGGCCATCTCAGGCCCAAGGCCAGGAGGAGAATGGGCTACAGTTCCACACAATTCTCTGCAAGCGCCAGGTCTGGGTGGAAAACAACGGACTTCCAGTTTGGAATCACCAATAATGCTTCTCACAGGTCACCAGAGTGCAATCTACACAATGAAGTTTAATCCAGCTGGAACTGTGATTGCATCTGGATCTCATGACAAGGATATCTTCTTGTGGTATGTACACGAGGACTGCAAAAATTTTATGGTTTTGAGAGGTCATAAGAATGCAGTCCTGGATCTCCAATGGACCATGGATGGGAGCCATATCATATCAGCAAGTCCAGATAAGACTCTTAGGGTGTGGGATGTCGAGACTGGGAAGCAAGTGAAGAAAATGGCAGAACACTCATCATTTGTGAACTCCTGCTGCCCATCACGCAGAGGTCGAGCACTGGTTGTGAGTGGGTCTGATGATGGAACAGCAAAACTGTGGGACCTGCGTCAGAGAGGCGCAATTCAGACTTTTCCTGACAAGTATCAGATCACTGCTGTCAGTTTCTCTGATGCATCAGATAAGATCTTTACTGGTGGATTAGACAATGATGTGAAGGTGTGGGATCTTCGCCGAAATGAGGTCACCCTGACTTTACAGGGACATTCTGATATGATAACGGGGATGCAGCTGAGTCCAGATGGATCTTATTTACTAACAAATGGCATGGATTGCTCACTCCGCATCTGGGATATGCGCCCATACGCACCTCAGAACCGTTGTGTGAAGATTTTTTCTGGGCACCAGCACAACTTTGAGAAGAATTTGTTGAAATGCAGCTGGTCTCCAGATGGGAGCAAGGTCACCGCAGGGAGTTCAGACCGGATGGTGTATATCTGGGATACCACCTCGCGTCGCATCTTGTATAAGCTTCCTGGGCACAACGGATCTGTGAATGAGACTGTGTTTCATCCAACTGAACCAATCATAGGATCATGCAGCAGTGACAAGCAAATCTATTTGGGGGAGCTCTGAATTGACTAAATCAGGTGCTTGCTGGAGTGATTAATTGTGTTGAATGAGCCTGGGATGTATGAACTCTGTAATTTCAGTGACTAATTGTGTTGAAACTTGTAACGCATGAGTAGTATAATTTCAGCTATGATGTCTTTGTTGCTCTTGTGGGAGTTGAGTTTGTTTTAGAATTACATCATGTCTCATCAGGATCTAGTTGTTTGTTGGTTATCTTAATGGATTTGTGATTAAGAGGGCTTAAGTCAACCTTTTTTTGGTTAACAGGGAATCTATATGTTAGTATGTTTTAAAATTACTAAATATGTAATCTTTTGGGTAGACCCAAAATTACCTAAGATTTGCCTAAAATATCAGAAAAAATAAATTGATATTTTTAGATGGTTATCTCTATGTTGTTAGAAGGCTATAGGCTACGTGTCATTCAATTTCTAAGAACAACAACAGTGAAGTGCCAAAAGGCAGTTATTCCTAATAGAAACAGTGCACCCATATAGTGTGCATTTCAATTGTACAATGATAGGGTGACACATCTCGGATGAAGCATCACATAATTATGTATATGTGTCTATATATATATATATATAATATATATATATATATATATATATAGGTGGGTGTAAATTTTATGATAAAATTTTAGTCGTAACTCTATTATGTTTTAAACCGTTAAACTTATTTAGAAATTAGTATAATTTTTAAGGTTCTAGGATTTAGAATTTAAAATTTAAGGTTTAGGATCTAGGTCACCATTTGGTTCGGGATCAAGATCAGGATCAAGACTAATGAACCACTTTTGTAAACTAATATCTTTTTATCAAAATTAACGCTTCAATAATTTAAAATTTGAAAAATTATTTAATTTTTTATAATATTTTAACTTAATAACTATGTAAAATAAGTAATATTAATTTTAAAAGAAAAAAATAATTCTAAAATGGGTTGATCCTGATCTTGATCCCAAAACAAACGGGACCTAGAATTTTAACCTTAATCTTATAAAGTTTTAAACTGTGAAATTTATCTAGAGATTAATATATTCTAAATTCTAAATCATAAATTTTAAACCTCAAGCTCTAAATTCTAAATCCTAAATATACTAATTTCCAGATAAATCTAATGATTAAAACCTAATAGGATTAAGACTACAATTTTATCGATAGAATTTTATACCCACTATATATATATATATGTGTCATTTATTTTGAAATGAGAAATAATTTATAAAAAAATATTTTGATTTTTGCCCTCAAAGTGTCATGCTCCAAATCATAACTCGACGGATGCTATATATCTATTTATACAATAAATATATAAGGCTCATCATATATAAAATCATTTATCAATTCATGTAGTATATACACATTCTAACAATTTCACAACTTGTCACAATAATTCTTGATAAATATAAATAAGAAATAATCCTCCAACAGTTGTACCAAAATATTCTTTAAATTTCTAAAAGATGGTTTCTAATACTCGAATCTCTAAGAATAAATGAATTTGGAATAAGTAATTAATTCACATTCTTCCAAATAAAACAATCATCGAAGAATCAAATAATATATAAATTCAAAATGTCACATAAACTCTTCCAACGCTAATCTAATACTAAAATAAAGTTGGTGAATCTTATTCCAAATATTATATTAATTTTAGGATCAAAATCGGTAAAAAAATAAGTAATTTTATATTAAAGTAATGTTCTCATATGTACAACGTATTCAGTTCAAAACAACTACTATAAATATTATTTTTTTAAAATCTTAACAAGAATAAAATAGCTAAATATATAAAATAAAAATTATTCAGATAATTTTAAATCAAGACAAAAACATCATAACTGGTATTAATAGTGGATTTACAACTGAAGTCCTAAATCACATACCAATTGGCGTATTGGGAGAAATAAGAATTAGAAATTTTTCATGAAAGAAATTTTATGAGAAATATACCATTACTATAATATCAGCAAGTGACAATAAAATCAAGATAAATCCATACACTATTTACTTGATTTTCTATCTACACTATATCAAGATAAATCCAAACATTATTAGAAAAATTAGGTTAAATTCGACATTAAAAATCACGCTCACTGGACCAATCTCTCGCTGGGTAAATACGATAAAGCTTGTTTCCGCGAATTTTAGCCGCAAACAAAACCAATAACTCAGGGAAGAGAAATATTGCGGCTCTTCAGCCTCGACCACGGGGATTGATGGAGAATAGCAACACATTTTCCATCTCACGACGGAATCTGCGGCCTCAGCCCTTCCATTGCCACCGTGGAACCCCTTCTTCGCAAACCATAGCGTCCCGCTTCTGCTCCTTTCTTTGTTCGCAAAGCAGAAATCGCAGGAAAGAGTCAGAATTAAGGTTCCTAGAAACTTTCGTTTTAGACAAAGAGCACAGCTACTGGCTCCCCCATAGAAATGAAAGCTTGCTATATTCTTCATAAAAAAAAACAACAATGCAAAGCATAATTTTGGTTTCAGCCTTCTGGATATCAGAAACGCCCTAACAACTCCCCTGATCAGCAGAAGAAGCTGGATCATCATCAGAGGTCACCGTCTTGAGCGACCAATTGGATGTCTCTGAACGCGCCGGCTTTCCTATCTCCTTCAGAAGAAGAATGGCCACTGCCCGTTCCTGGACCAGCGTCGACCTTTGGGTAGGTCACCATGCCGCCCCAGTCGATCTCCGTGGCGCCGCCGCCCAAACCAGTGAACAGAGACTTCAGCCAGTAACCTATTTAAGCAGGAGTTGCATGCTCTCCGTCTGGCCCAACAGCCAAGAGCCAATTTTCAGTTGCTGGATCCTAACCATCGAGTTCGTGAACATCAAAATTTCGTTCCATACATTGATTAATATCAAGAAGAAAATTTTCTCATCTGTTGTGTATGAACTGTTATATGATGCGATACTCTGCCGTATTCAGAAACTGGGTCGATCGGGCTGCCAGGACCAAAACCAGAAGCCCCGGATGACACAAACCCCGGACATTGAGATTGAAGCAACCTGTCGATCCTTAGCCATCTGCTTGTATTCCAAAAGCAAGAAAAATTTTTCAACAATCTCTTTTTTAATTGACACATCTATGATATCAACTTATAATTTGGATTAATTCCGAATTTAAAATTATAAAATTAAGAAAATTGAATAATTCTAGAGAATTGAGCCAAACGAAGGATGGGATAATTTTAATATTTGGATGATTATTTTTTGAATGAAATTAGAATTTAACGAATTCACTAAATTCTAAAATTTCGTTATTGAATTGACAAATATAATCGATCAATTTTATAAGTTTATCAACTTCTAATATTTGTTTGGAGTAAGAATTGGAAAGTAGCCTATTAAAATGCATGATATGTATAGGAAAAAATAATTTATATGTAAATTATTACGACAATATAATTAATTCGAAATAAAAATTGGTAAATTAATTTCAAAAAGTAATAAATTTTTTTAACGAGATGCGCACACGAAGAGTTATATAATTATATTGTTGAATATAATATTACCATTCTCTTCTAAAATAATTTTTAATAAAGAAAAAATTACATACTTTTTCAAAAAGATTTTATTTGTAAGTCATTAGCAAAGTATAATAATTTTAATATTAAATATATGAAATTAATGTATAATATTGAGAAATTTTTTAAAAAGGACCTAAAAATAGCAGATTATAAAATTAAATTGTAACTAATTACGGATTTATTTAATATAATTTATGGTAATTTTGTGAAATAATTTTTAGTAAACTAAAAATAATTAGGGATTATTTAATATAATTTTATTGCTCTATTGTCAAATAAATTTAGTTGACATAAAAAATACGTACTTGTTTTAAAAAATAATTTATTTGTAACTAATTAGACTAATATAATAAATTTAATTTAATATTATTAAATTAATTTCAGAAATTAATAAAATTATACAAAAAGGCCAAAAATGGAGGGTAATATAAGTAAATTATAATTATTTATTGAATTGTATAATATAATTTTGTAGTTCTTTTTTCAAATAATCTATAATAAACTTAAAATATACAAGATTTTAGTTAACAAAAATTTTATTTGTAAGTAATTATAATAATTGTAATATTATAATTACTAAATTAATTTAAATAATTAATAAAAAAACTATAAAAGGGACAAAAAATTTTAAAATAGTGTACAGTAAGCTTATGGAAAACTGGGACACAACTATAGAGATACAACTAATGCCAAAAAAATACTAATTGTCTGTTTTGTTTAAATTAAATATATAATAATATTCTAACTCAAAAGAAATACATATTTTTATATGATAATACAAAAAAACTTTTCTTCTTGGGAATTTGTCTTTGCTCGGGTTTTCCAATTATATGTTCTCCTGTTCTTGCCTCATAAACGTGCAGAGCTTCAATTGCCTCTTCAAAAGTACGATAAGATTTGTAGTAGTTACCTAATCATAACAATCCAACCAGATAGTATAAATATTCAAACATCTTCCTCGAAAAATAACATAATAACGCATCCTGAAAATATTTTATAAATGTCACTTGACATGAATATAAAGTAGTATAAGACACACATAAACATATACAAATTTTTAATATGAAAAAAGGGATGTTGATCAACTACTTAGACCATTCATAAGGAACTTGACGGTCTTACAAGCAACATGTCAAAATAAAAGCTAGACTGATAATCATTTTTCACCATATTTTTGAACCCAAACAACTAGAATCTACTTATCAACAACACACATAATATAAAACCACGCAACACTTGATGCGTGCTTCATTCAATTTGATTCATTTACAACAGCTCAAAGTTAAAACAAATTGAACAATATATTCTATGCAGAAAAGATACCTGAAATGGATATAGATTAAGCCTTAATGAATGCAACAGTAATTCTAGTGAATAGTTATAGAGAAGTCCAAAGATAGCTATCAAATCATGTGCTTGAAGAACTTATTTTCTTCTCTAATTTTTTCCAAATCTTGATGCAAATCATCAAAAGAAGTCAGCTATGTTCATAACATATAGACAAGGTATCCAAACACTACAATTGGGACTAATTTGGTAAACAAATGAAGGCTTACAGAACACACAATTCATATACCACAGAATAAGTTCACTTCTCATGAAAGAGATAAACTGTAGCTCAGTTACAAAACATATATTCAAACCCCTAAAAACAAAGATAAAAGCATACAAATTTGTTTGATTTCAACAAGAGATACGTACAAGACTTGAAATTTTTTAAAAAAGAAAATAAAGCAACTAACTTCATTCCAATATGGCAACAATACGAAGTCAATATTAAACCATCCAATCTATAAAAGTACGTGTTCTATAATTACACTAATAAAGTACCATTCTTGGACAAATAGCATGACAAATATTAAGATAAGCTATAGCTACTGCAAAGACAACTTGCTAGGTTAGTCCAAAATATATACCTACATATTCATATCATCGAGAAATTTTTTAAATCACTCAATTCTATTCTCATCATCTACGTCATCTATGTCATCGATAAATACCATATTATCAATCTCGTCAACATGTAAACACCTACATACAAGTTTTAAAAAGATAACGCTAAATCGTTCCCCTTTAAAACTCATCAAAGTTGAGTACACATCTTTCTTCCAAAAATCTTTTCCTGCTATTCAAATTGCAAATGTAAGATCACGCATATCGATTATCAACTCTTCTATCAATATATGATTAATATTTTTCTCTTTTCATTTACACGATCTCGATGTATCCTCTGAAAAAGAGGCATGTTACTTGTCTTTCAACTAAATCCTATCTTTCAACTGGACTATCTATACCACTCACATTTGGGGCACCCTCACTCAGGAGAGGTTGTTGAGTCTCCTCTCTATTAAGATCTTCTCCGAAATTATCAAACGTGAATCAAACCATGCCGTCAGTAACATAGTCTGATCCACATATCAACAACAACTACTCATATAGGGGTATACATGTGTTCAAAATTTGTTCAGTCTCTAGAATTTGCTGCAATATTATATTTCCAATATATTAGGGGTAACATCAACTCATAACATATCCTGAACACAATAAAAAATAGGGAACATTAATTTCTTCCTTATAGCTACAATATCAATATAAACTTGTTCAAATGTTGTGATCATCTTCTTATCTTCAATCCATCTCATCTCGTTGAAGCCTTGTACCTTCTTGATACTTGCAACCCAGTTCTTTAACGTCTTCTTATAATGGCCTCGACATTGTTAGTAGTGAATTCAATATTGAACCATGAATTCATAGCATTTGTAACAGCCACGAATGCTTATCTCTTGAAATATTTGTCTTGCTTTAAACCTACATACACTTATTTAGCCAAAAAAGTAATAAGAAACTCGAAGCAACTTTTAGACCATAACTTATGTGGTCTATAATTTTTAGTTTGTTTAGTGGTCTTTATTATTCCTTGTTGGACAATAGTTACTTCCAAACTATGACTCATTGTGTCAGTAAATGAGTTGGAGTCTAAGCCTTCAAATCCGTCTGAGTTCATACCTAGATTCCAATAATAAAAGCTTTGGTACACAAGTATAAAGAAGACATACACAATTAATAATAATAAAATATGCATAATAATACTAAAATAAATATAATAATAGTATGCCTATAACACAATTCACATTAATGCCTCAAGAAGAGAAATAGTTCGATGTCTGCATAGAATGATAAACAAAAAACAATAAGCTCACCATAGCTAAGTCTTAGTGATGATTATAATCCTCCCATATTTCAACTGCTATGTTATTCCTCAAATGAATCCACTTGAGGCTCTCCTGATGTTGCTCTCTGGTCATCTAACTAATATATAAAAGTTCATCCTCTACTTCTTCTAGTGGTTCTCCCTCTTCCTCTTCATTGACATTCACATTTATATTCAGTATTTCGTCATTTGGATCGACTATCATGACATAATTATGGAAGACGCAACATGTTAGAACCAAGGTTTTAAATCTCGGCCAAAACAGTTCAATTTCCGCCGGTGCCGCAACAGATCTGACCGATTTATTGCGGTTTAGGATTTTCGTGCGCAACGCGCGGGGCGAGCAGCGCTGGCGGGGAAAGCGCAGCGCGCGGCGAGCTCGAGCGAGGAGCTCGCGCCGGCCTCTAGTGCCCGAGTCCACGCGCTTGCACAAGAGGGGCTCGCCAGGCGAGCGCCCGTGCCCTTGCCGAATTGGCGCCCGTGCGCTTGCCAGCCTGGCCCCTGCTCCTGCGAGCAGGGGCCGACCTCGCACTCGCACCAGTGCCGTCGCCAGGCCGATTCCGACGCCCTCGCCAGTCTCTGCCATATATTATTCACGTGTATGAGACCATTCACGTAACTATTCATTATTTTAAAATTTTTTAAACATATTATAATTTTTTTAATTTGAAGTTAAAAAATAATTAAAATAAAGTTAAATTTTGGTCAAAATATAATTAATAAATAAAAAAATATTTTGGTTGAAACTGAAATGGAAATGATTTTGATCGAAACGTGTTAATTTTTCGGTTCACGTACATACATGCATGACCATTCCACCAAAAACAAAACAAAAAAAAATTTATGTCGGTCTCATCCCCATGTGAATCACTGCCATAAGATCGTGCAGACCTAGGATCTCGTTTGGTTTAGGATCAGGATCAGGATCAGCTCGTTTCAAAATTATTTTTTTTCTTGTAAAATTAATATTTTATTATTTTATACTATTATTAAATTAAATTATTATAAAAAATTAAATAGTTTTTTGAGCTTTAAATTATTGAAGTCTTAATTTTGATAAAAAAATATTAATTTACAAAAATGGTTCACTAGTCTTGACCTTGACCTTAACCCCCTAATTGTTCTGCCTCGTATATATATAAATATTCATCTACATCGTTTAGATATTGAATTCATAATTTCACATCCAGATGTTTCAAATTCAACTGATGATGATTATGATGATGATGATGATTAATTATATTACGTTATAATTAATAAATTATGTATGTGTCAAATATATTTTAATAATAAATTAAATTTGTTATGTTAATTTTAAATTTTTAATTATATTCATATTATTTTTCGTATATTTTTTATATAGTAATAAAAAAAATAGTGATTAACTATCAAAATTAATTTTAATTAATTAAAATAATATTTAATATTGTTGTAAAATTAATTATAAATTCTTTCATAATTTTTAAATTTTTATAAAAATATTTTTAAAATTTTATCATTTTTTTAATTTGAAGTCAAAGTACAATCAAAATATAGTCAAACTCAGGTCAATACACAATTAAAAACTAAAAAAAATCTTTCGACCAAAACCGAGACGGTCCAAACTGAAAACGAAACGACCGAAATATATCGGTTTTACTGGGTGCCGAAACCGAAACCGAAATCGAGATTTAAAACCTTGGTTAGAACTATATCAACTTGGATTTTGAACGAAAAAAAAGGAGTCTCATCAAGTATACGGCAATAATTCTTCAAAATTCCAAATGCATGTTTTATTTTAAAACTCAAGGATGCGTATCTATAATTAAACAATTCCTTCGTATTTTGTGGTAGGTGACCATATTAATCTTTCATATAGTATCTAATAACCTCTATATGGTATAATAAATTTAGCCATTATTGAGAAGCCGACATCGACAACATGGTATTTTTCTACATAAAGGTTGCTCTAATAAGCATAACATACATTAATGCTCAACATAGTTATTAATCAAAATTAATGCCTTTATTTGCTTTAGATGATCGAGAGAAAATCGCAAAATAACATCTCTTAACACCATGAAGTCATTTGTAGACCCCTCCCATCCTACCAAAACATACAGAAATCTAAGGCTGGCGTTAATTGCTTTTAAGACATTTTATGTGACACCCTTACGTTCACGAAAACTTGTAACCATATTGACCGATATTCTAACATGCACATGTGTTCCATCAATTAGTCCAATACAATCCTACAGAAAATACAATTAAATATTTAAGATAAGTCTTTAAGGAAAGAATTTCATTGAGTTATAACAACATACCTTAAATCATGGATAGTAATTAGGACTATTTTTTATAATAGAATGCAATGAAACTACTGTCTAAGACATGAACTGATCTCTAATTTCACATATAGCTCAGGTGTCTACTAACAGTCTCACTATACCTTACAAAGACTGTTTCATACTTCTATTTTTTGAATGAAAGCCAACATAATGCAAAAACATCATAAGTTATTCTTCAATAGTAACATATCGTGTATCGTACAAAAGATTTTAATCTTGCAACATATTGATCAACTGCATGAATACGAGAACATCCATCTCAATTACTTCTACCAGCATATAAAATATTTTGAAGATTATCACTCCTAAAAAACACTCTATTGACTACTGGTTCAATATTCAGTTAGATTTTTCTTCTTTTAATTAACATTCGTACTATCAAATATGTAGTCATCAAGTATAAATATTCATTAGCTTGTATTCTCAACAAATCTAACTCTTTGTCGTCTATCTAATATTAACATATTAGTCAAAACAAGGATTAAATTTGTCAAATAAAATAAACTAGAGATGATAATAATAAACTTATAAGATAAGCATAATTCATAACAATAGAATTGGTGGCTAACCCTCAATTCATGCAAAGACAAAATTATGCCTCTTGTTCTCACCCACAAGTCACAGAGTCATTCTAAACAAATTCAACGGGTCTTTTTAACCTTTCAAGCATCAAGAAAATACAACTTATCCAAAAAACTTCACTTATGCTTTATAGGTAACATTTAAGAAAAAATTGTAATGCCGTGGAGATCCTTCTCCTTGCTAAAGAAGGTTTTATAAGTAGACTCCTCTTCATCCTAATTATTATAAAAATTTCTCTACAAGAGAACCAAGATCTGCTTGAAGCATTCTTTGTGAGTGCAAGCAAGATTACTCGAGTGTCAGATCCTTCAGCATCCTCAGCTTGAAGCATTTTGACAAATTAATTTACTTCTTAATATGTAGCTAATGAAGATGACTCAAGTATCAAATTGGACCGTAAAACATAGCAACCAAAAAGTATAAAAACTCCTTGCTAGGCTACTTACAGATGACTAAATTGAAATTATAGCGTGAAAATAGGATAAAATCAGGAAAGAAAATCCTATTAGTTTACCTAAAACCTAATTCTGCACTACATCATTTACCAAACAAACTCAACACATTTTAACAGAAATTACATGTACAATTGCATTTTAAGTAAATCAACAGTACATCAAGCAAATTGTAAATAGCCCAACTAATAGGAAACATACATTGGCAAATAATACTTCAAATGGATTCCTTCGGAAGTATGCAGCAAATCAATAGTTTCACTCGAAAACACAACTTGAAGGCACCATAAACTATGAAGTACACTAGAATCCAAATTCAAATCATGGAGTGAAAATAGGAGAAAACCAGGATAGCAAATCTTATTACATCATCCATTACATTATTTACCACACAAACTTAGCAAATTTTAACAGATTTTAATGATTGCATCTCAAGGAAACAAAGAGTACATCAAGCAAATTGTACGTTGTTCAACTAATAGAAAACCTACATTAGCAAATAATACTCAAATGGATTTCGTCAGGCGTCCGCAGCAAATTAATAGTTTCACTCAAAAACAAAACTCAATCACTAAAAAAAGAAACAAAGAAATCCCTAAGTTTGATATCAATTGCATTTTTGACCAGTAAATCCGATCAATTCGAACCAAACATTCGACGAAGCACCAAGAATACCTCATCAGTCAAAAAATTTCGGAGAAGCAGACAGCGGGAACGGACCTAGAGTTAGGGCTTCAATTAGGGTTTAGGAAAAGAGAGAGAAGGGGAGGGAAGGGGGTACATACCTTGTCAAAGAGCGATGGGGTGGCACTGCCGATAAGCTCAGAGGGAGCGAGCTTCGAGAAGTGGACTCGTCAGGGTCGAGATCTGGGAGATCAGCTGGTGAAAGAAGGAAAGGCCGAGATCTAGTCCAAAATTTATCTCTCCGGCGTGGATCTAGCAGCGTGGTGACTGCTGCTTTGTCTAATAGGAGCTCGAAGCGGTGAAAATCCAACCGACAAGGCCTCGTCGGGGTAGAGAACTTGCATATCAGTCGGACAAATGGAGTAAAGCCGAGATCATGACAACCAACGAATGTGGAGACGAGCTTGGACCGGCAGGACGGAGGGAATGGGGTCGGAGACAAGCTTGGACCGACAGCACAGAAGGCGAAGATTGAACATGGGGAGATCCTAAGAATCGAAGGCCTGGGAAGATTGGGAAGGAAAGACAGCTTTCTCGTGAGGAAAAGACTGCAATTTCAGTCAGGAAATTGACGTGTGGGAGCCACCGTTTTTCTTTTCAGGAATTTGCGTTTTCAGAAAGAAAAAAAATAGGAATTCAAATCCGAAATCAAACAGAGCAGAAAATGTCTAATTCCTTTTTGATTCGAAGTTTTAAAATTAAATCAAACACTGAAATTAAGAAAATTAACATTTTAATTTTTTTTAATTCTCTCGATTCGGAGATTTAGGAATCCAACCAAAAACCATCTTATCGTCCAATATGTAAAAAAAATGAGCGAGGTTGTCCATATACAACTCTGGCTTAACCTAATGAAAAATTAAACCCCGAACATGTTAAGGAAAGTAAAGGAGAATTTTGGTGTAATTGTGATTCAAAATCAAGATTATTATGAAGATGTCTCAGTCTAACAATTTGATTAACTCACATGCCATCCGACTTGCACTGAATTAAACAGTCAGTGTTGTCCTAAACTCTAAAACCCTAAATCCTAAATCTTAAATCCTAAATCCTAAACTCTAAACAGTCAGTGCTGCCCTTGAGCCATACAAGCAATCGATGATAACACAACACATGTCGAATGTAGAACTATTTCGTAGATGTGTCGTCAAAGTCGACGTCGACTCCTTCAGAAGAACATTACTGGATCAATTATTCGCGTTCTGAAATAGAAAAACGATACAAGAAGATCATCGGTTCATGCATACCATGATGTTCCTTCCATTGACTCCGCTTCTCCCGTAAGTGTTGCATGGGCATTTTACATCAAAATTTTTGAGTTTCGATTTCAAAATATTCGTACATTCTGCTGATAATTATTTCCTTCCGGTTGTGATTTTTTTTTTTTATTGATGTGTTTACAAAGGTTTTAAATTAAGGTCTAAATGTTTTGATTTCACCCAAATATTTTGGTTTTGGATTAAATGGAAACACTTCAATTTAAAATTTGATTTCAAAATTTAAAAATATATTATTTATATTTAAATATTATATTTTTATCATAAAATATACTCAATATAGGTGGTTAAGAGCTTGATTCGAGATTAAATCCTAATTATTTTATTTTTTTTCTTATTTTTAAGTAATTTTTTAACAAAAAAATATTCAATAATTTTAAATATATATATTCTCATTTTGAAAAAAAAACTTAAATTTTAATCAAAAAAATTAACAAATAATTTGATTGAAAATGAAACAAATTAATTTTAACTAAAACAGATCGAATCCATTAAAATTGTTGGGCTAATTACGTACAACCCCTTCTTTTCAAAAATATTTACGTACAACCCCTGATTGTTATTTAATCAAATTTTTTCTCTAAAAATTTTACTTTTATCATCCGTAATTTTACAATTAAACCCCTAAAAAATTTCTTTTCTCACCCTCCACTCTTTCTCCCAAAACATTTACAAATAAACCCTTTGAATATTTTTATTTATAAAAAAGTCTAAATGTTAATATTTTTCAAAAAAAATATTTATAAAGGAGCTGAAATATTTTAAATATTTTACAAATAAATCCTAATATTTGTATTTTTATAAATAAGCCCCTTGAATTTTTTTATTTTTAAAAAAGTCCAAATATTAATATTTACTAAATAAAAATTTATAAAAAGGACCTTAAATATTTTAAATATTCTAAATATTTTACAAATAAACCCTATATAAGAAATTTAATTAAAAATTTTATATTTGTGAATTTACAAATAAGTCCCTTGAATTTCTTTTATTTATAAATAAGTCTAAAATTTATAAGTTAAAATAAAAATTTACAAAAAAGAGTTGAAGGTATTAAAACTTAAAATTTAAAATACCAGTTCAATATTTTGTATATTTATAAATAGACCCCTCAAATATTTTTATTATAAATAAGCCCAACTTTTATCAATTTTTTAATAAAATTTCACAATATTGAAGTTTAAAAATTAAAATTTTGAATTCCAAATTTAGTATTTACACATTTACAAATAGATGCCTTGAATATTGTTATTTATAAATAAGTTTAAAATTTTATCATATTTAAAATAAAATTTTATAAAAAAAACATTGAAGGTTTTAAAACTTAGAATTTCAAATTACAAGTTTAATATTTGTATATTTATAAATAGACCCATAAAATATATTTATTTATAAATAAGTCCAACTTTTATTATTTTTTAAATAAAATTTTACAAAAAAGACATCGAAGGTTTTAAAACTTAAAATTTGAAATTACAAGTTTCATATTTATACATTTACAAATAGACCTCATGAAATTTTTTTATTTATAAATAAGTCCAAATTTTAATCATTTTTAAATAAAATTTTACAAAAAACACATTGAAGGTTTTAAAACTTAAAATTTTAAATTATAATTTTAATATTTGTACATTTATAAATAGATCCCTAAAATATATTTATTTATAAAAAAGTCCAAATTCTATTATTTTTAAAATACAATTTTACGAATAAGACATTGAAGGTTTTAAAACTTAAAATTTAAAATTACAAGTTTCATATTTGTATATTTACAAATAGATTTCTTGAATTTTTTATTTATAAATAAGTCCAAATTTTTATCATTTTTTAAATAAAATTTTATAAAAACGACATTAAAGGTTTTAAAACTTAAAATTTAAAATTACAAATTTAATATTTGTACAGTTAAAACTAGATCTCTTGAATATTTTTATTTATAAATAAGTCCAAATTTTATTATTTTTAAACTAAAGTTTTATGAATAAGTCATTGAATGTTTTAAAACTTAAAATTTGAAATTACAAGTTTTATATTTGTACATTTATAAATAGACCTCTTGAATCTTTTTATTTATAAATAAGTCTAAATTTTTATCGTATTTTAAATAAAAGTTTACAAAAAAAATATTGAAAGTTTTAAAACTTAAAATTACAAGTTTAATATTTATACATTTAAAAATAAACCCATCAATTAGTTTTATTTATAAATAATTCTAAATTTTGACAAATATTTGCTTAAAAATTAACACTAAAAATTAGGTATTTTTTGGAATAAGATCGTAATTAACATACGCATATTAAAAGACACATAATAATAATATAGATACAAAATATTCTAATATTAGACATCATAATACATATGTTACTGTGTTTACATTCAAAATAGTAGTGATGAATATGTAATACATTCGTAGGTAAGGATCTAATGAATTTACATATAGATATCAAGTCATTCGCAAATACTATACATCATAAGACATATGTTGCAGTGTTGACACCCACATAACAAGTTATTTACAAATATTCAAAACTTGGTTGTAATTTGTTTTACTGTGATTTGCTTGTCAACATACATCCAATGCAATACTTGGTTACTTATCCATTTAGCATTTGTCATTTTATTTTTAGAAATATTGACAGCAATACATGTATAAACTGGTTCTATTTTCTTCACTTGAAAACCCGAACCACCAGATCTCTCTGAAACATGAAGGCTCTATGGCAATTTGCAGAAGAATACTTGACTGTTACTCTATTACGTTCATTTTTCACAAACAAAAACTGCAATATGTGTACAATACAATACTGTTTAAGAGTCATTCTAAATGTATATACATTCTCAAATATATCTCCTTTTTTCATAACATTATCATTCAAATTATTTTTAAATAAAAGTAGTATATCATTTTCTACTCTGTCTTCTACTTCTTCTTCATCTTATCTTATATCCTCTTCCTCTTCCTCGGCCTCTAACTTATCATCATCATCCTCCTCCTCCTCATTTTCATCATCATCAAAAGAAAAATTCAGACTGTGAAAACTAGAATCAAAAGGACAAGCATCTAAATTTGAGTCAATATAATCATCTCTTTGTACAATATGATACTCAGAAGATTCTCCTGACATAAATTTTCTTTAACCATACTGCGATGTGCCAAATGTAAAAGTCAAAGTAATCAGTTTTGTTACAAATATCGCTGATAAGAGATTCCCTATATCTTCGATTGATATATAGATATTACTATATTTAAGTATTTTATCACTGTCCACATTAATGTGAGCTAAATTTCATTATTAATTGATATATAAGTTGGAGGAATGCTATTTGAAAGTAAGTATTTGATCACAAGTAACTCATTTGTTCTTACTTTGATTAGTTTCTATGTTTCAATCTAAACAAAGACTTTTATCTACCAAACACATATTTTTATTCTTTAAGTATGTCCAGCTTTCTTCCAATATTCTCTATAACAAAACACTAATCTTACGAGATTCCCTGAATCATACATCTATAAAATATATAACAATATGAGTAGAATATAAGTAAATAAACAACATAAAAAACTAATTCAAATTTAATTTAAAATCAATAAAAACTGCGAAATCACATATAGGGATTCCACAGTCATGTCTTTCAGCATCTACAGTGGCGTCTCTAGAAAATTGACTATTGGGGGCGGGGGGGACGCCGGAGGCTAGCACAAGGGCGCAGACGCGAGAGGGCGGCACGAGGGCATGGATGCTAGAGGACGGCACGCGGGTGCGAACGCTAGTTGCGGGCGCGAGCGCAGGCCCCAAGGTGACGCCCTTGCACCGGCCTCTAGCATGTGCGCCCTCATACCGGCCTCCGGCGTCCATGTCCGCGCCAAAGGAGAGAGAGAGAGAGAGAGAGAGAGAGAGAGAGAGAGAGGAGGAAGAGGAGGAGGGGAGGCGGAGGAGGAGGAGGAGGAGAGGAGGAGGAAGAGGGGGGGGGTGCGGGGGGGGGGGGGTGGGGTGGGGGGGGGGGGGGGGGCAGACACCCAAGGCTAGCGCGAGGGCGCGGACGCCAGAGGTCAGCACGAGAGCACGGATGTTGGAGGCCAGCACGCGAGTGCAGACCCCAAGCCGGTGAGGGTGTGGGCATCGCCGGCGATGGCGCGGGAGCGGATCTGGTCCGTGCCCGTGTGCTCACGCGCCCTTGTCAGCCTAAGCCATTCGCGCGCGCACTTGTGCGCCCTTGCGCTAGCCTCTGGCATCCGCGCCCATGCACCAGCCTCCAGTGTTTGCACCCTCGCACCGGCCTCCGGCGTCCGTGTCTGCGTGCTCGCTGGCTTGGGGTCTACGCTCGCACTTACTTTTGGTGTCCGCACTCACATGCTCGTGCGCCCTCGCCAGCATGGCTTCCACACCCGTGCTCACGAAAAGGAGTTTTGGGGGGTGGGGGGAAGACGATCTGCTCACGGCGAGAGAGGCCGACGCAGATTTGCTCACAGGTGGGACAACTGGAGGCTGATCTACTCGCGGGGGGTGTGGATTTGCTTGTGGTGGGGGAGGAGGTGCGGATCTGCTCGCGGGGAAGCAATGACGTGGGGGACCAGCAGAGCAGTGGTGCAGGGGATCGATGGCACAGGGGATTGACAGAGCAGCTGCGCAGGGCTGAATAGCGCAGCGGCGAAAGAGGAGATAAGATTTAATTGTAAATATTGAGAGTTTTTTATAAATATGACTAATTTCAGTATATTGTATGCAAATATCCGAAAGTTATATATATAATAAATAATAAATTTTTTAGAGTTTAATTCTAAAATTATGGAGGTAAAAATATAATTTTTAGAAAAAATTTTAATTAAATAATAACCAGAAGTTGTAGATAAATATTTTGAAAAGAAGGGGTAAGTAATTACGAAAATTTTGAGAGATTTTTGATAATTAAAAAAAATTTCAGAGTGTACCTAATTAGCCCTAAAATATATCAGTTTAAATAAATACTAAACCGATTTTAAAATTTAAACTTAAAACCTTAATATTAATAGAACACAAATCAAATTATTTATTATATTCTCTTTATTTGGAATAGTTATTACGTACGGTACAAAACAAAGCCATCCAATTTGCATAGCTCCGGCTGAAAAATAGAACCGAGCCGTGATTCCGATCTAGTCCAGCGTGCCAAGTTTGCGTCTGAATATCCGATTGTTGTCCCATCAAATATGCAAAAAAGCCACACAAAGATTGGGAATCTGTACATCACTAGAGGCAGAATGACGGTTTTACCCCTATTTCTCTTGGGAAATGAGCCAGCGAATCTAGTGCGCCCACTACCCTATGAAAAAGCAGAACAAGAGCGAGACAGAGACACGTTACGGCAGCGGCAGCAGGGCCCCACACCCCACGGAACCGTAAGGGCATTCTTGTCATTTAAGTGAACGCTTTGTTCGGATTGAGATAATCACCGAGTTAATCATAATCTTTAATCCGACTAAGAAGCGGAGCGTTTGGGTATGATTTTGGATAGAAATTTTTCAAAAATACCCCTGCTTTTATTTGATATAGAGTCCTGTAAGAACAGATACGTAAATTCGATATTTAGGAAAAAAAAAAATTAAATAGAGTAACTCTTATCTTGTTTGAATACAAGTTGGTCTATAAAAGAAATCAACCTACCCTTCTTTTTTTCTTAGCCCCACTCTAAAAGAGACCCAAAATTTTACCTTAAAACGCTACCATGCTTCAATAAAATTTTTTTTCTCTAAAATTCATTATATTAAGATAATACCACGGTTCAATAAATGCTATCGGATTACTAAAAATTCCAATAAAATAAGGGGATTTTTTCATAGAACACCCTATATTTTCTTTTAATTTTAGTAAATTATGTATTGTTATTATTATTGTGTAGAAACATCTTACATTGTATCTTTTATTTGAGCAATTACTTGATATTGAAATATTTGTAAAATATTTTTTTAACGAAATTTTATTCAAAGGAGTTTTTCACAAATAGAAAATAATAGAGATATTTTATATTAATAACAATAACACAGTGAGTTTTCTGAAATAAAATCGGAATATAAAATATTATGGGAAAAATTTCCAAGGTAAAATAGATTGTGGATACTAATTGGAGTTATATATTGTTAATATTGATTAATTTTTAATAAATAAATAGAATTTTAAGTAATGATTATAGATTAGGGATAATAGTCATAATTTTTAATAGCAAATAACTAGAGCCAGAGTTATTAGAAGTTCAATACAAACAGTGGATGGCGGGTAGCCTGCTTATATTTCAATTTCATAATTTTCCAAATGATGGTAGGCTTTTTTGCAAAAATCTCATAGACATCATATAATTAATTAAAAATGAATCCTTGCTCACATGAAGAAACATGCTCTTGGATGGGTCCCACAATGGTTTGTGTGCCATTTAGCGAGAGTAACAGTAACAGCACGCCACACTTCAAATTCCCCGTACAACGCCAGGGGCTTTTGCAGATACCCCCTCTCCTCATGATATTTGCGGAAATGTACTTGCATTGTAAATATTTACAGAATCTTCACCTTGCAATACAGATAATCGAGATGGGATCAGAATCCACGTAGATAAAAATATAAAAGTCGCGACAAACTATAGTTTACTAGCTAGAATAATTGGTGTATTTGATTTGACAATAAATTTACTCTGCTATTTTGTATGTTTATTTTAATTTCATTATATGTATCTTTGACTATTTGTTTTTTTGCAATTTTAATACTTTAAAACATTAGCAAGAGTAATTTCAGTAAGATATATATTTAATTATATTATTTTCTTAATTATAAAACTGGTCAAAAAAAAGTAATTTTGAGAATATTTAGTTTGTCTTAAGTTGTTATTCACAAAAAAAATAATTAATATCCTTCATTGGCTTTCAACCTTTATGACAACTGATTAGAACGTGAAGTAGCCGCTGGAAGCAGAAGAGAAGACGGAAATGGCCGAGGCCACGACTAAGTTTTAGCTCGGTGCAGTATAGCAATAATGTTTCCATTCTAGTCAAGATTTAAAATCTTGATTAAAAAAAATAAACCAGAGGGTGCTATTGTAAATGTCATAATAATGGGAATTAACCGCACAAAACGGAATATTCAAGGGGTTTACGTGCAAAACTGAATGCTCTTAATCAGCAGCACTGAGGGCGAAGAGCTCGCTGGAAACAGAGCACCGGCAAAAGAGAGCGAGAGAGCAGGATGGAGAGGCTCGTCTTCTTTTTCCTCCTTTTCTCCTTCGCTTTTTCCTGAAATTGGACCACACGTAACTCGAGGATTTCTTGCTCTGTCGCTGGTCTTAAATTCTTCAGATTCCTCTCTTTCCCTCCCTTTGTCCTTTTTCTCCATTTCTCTCTTCACCAACGTGGGTGGGAACTGGGAAGTCCGGAAAAGGGTGGACTTCCGCCGTGGTAGCGCACTTCTGCTTCCGGAAAATTTGTTTTCTGGCCGGGAAGTGCGGCAAGTGGGAACCCAACTGCTCCGTTTCCTGTTTTGGGGGGTGAAAACGAGAGAGGGGGTAGTGGGAAGTGGTGAATAAGCGGAAAGGAGGCGTCTTTGGGTTTGGTTAGGAGTTTTGGAGAGTAGGGTTTTGAAAAGATCGCATTTTGGGAGGAAAGGAGGGGTTTTTGAGGTCATTTGGCGATCCGAGAGACTGGGGTTAGGGTTTGTGGAAGAAATGGGGCTTTCTGTGATGATGAAAATGGCGCCTTCTTGAGTGGAAGAAGATGGGGTCAAATGCGGAGGGGCGTTTTTGTTTGCTGACAGGTGAGGACCAAGGTACTTCTTCTTTGGCGAATTTGTGGCCTTGTGTTCTCAATTTTGATGCTTTGCATGCAACTCTTTCGAATTTATCAGTAGAATTGCTTGTAATATAGCGTATATTTGAAGCAAGGAGACCTACATTTGGTTGTAGACAAGTTATTTGATGGAAAGTGCTCGTTTTGATTCTTGAGAAGCTGTGTGCATTGATCACCATGGGATCTTCTGTCTCAAAACCGGATAGGAACGAAGCTTTAGCGCTTTGCAAGGAGAGAATGAGATACATTAAGCAAGCGATTGATTCGAGGTATGCATTATCCGCGACTCATTTGTTGTACGTTCAATCTCTTCGCAATGTGGGCGGCGCTTTAAGGCGCTTTGTAGAGGTAGAAATCCTGCCTGAGTCATCGTTATCGGCAGCTGAACCGGATAAGAGTCCTTCCCATTCATCATATGCTTCTCCTTCTCCATCTCGCATTCCCCAGCATGTCGGTTCTCCATCACACAGTGCGAGTCCACTCTCACCTAGACTGTCAAATATGAGTTATATGAGGGCAACGAGGAATACTGCAGTAACAGTCACTGTTAATCCAGCCCTTGATAAGCTTGTTGGCGATGAGCCCCTTAACTTTCCAATGCCACCACCCCCACCTCCACCTCCTGAGATGGGCTTCTCCTGGGACTTCTTTGATCCTACTGATGTGATAGAGAATGGTGGATTAGCAAATGGTCACCACAGTCCAAGCCCGAAGTTCGGTAGTTGGACAGGTGTGAAACATTTTAAGGAAGAGGGAATGATTAGTCCAGTTGAGGATGAGGTACGGTCCTCTCAAAAAATTATGGAAGATAACCTTGCTAAGGTTGGTTCAGAAGGAAACAAAGAAATTCTTGGGTCTTTGGCAATGCCCAATGGCATTGGTGGTAGGAATGTGTTGACTAATGCAAATTTGATCAATGGCGAAGATAGATCACAAAATTCTGAATGCAGTAGCACGAACGGACCATCCCAAGTTTTGGCTGGAATAACTTCATCTGAGCTATCCAGATCGAAGGGGGAGAAGGGTGAACAGGAAAAGGAACTTTGCACGGAAAGGGAGGATCCTTCTGAATTTATCACCCACAGAGCGAAAGATATCTTGTCCAGTATAAAGGACATAGAGCATCGATTTGTCAGGGCAGCTGAATCTGGCAATGAGGTTTCCAGGATGCTTGAGACTAGCAAGATTCGACTTGGCATATTGCCCCAGGGTACAGGTGATTCATATGCCACTATCTGAGAAAAATATTTTACATCCATAATTTAGTTTTTTTACTAGATTAAATCCTTCTTGTGGTACCCTTATTCTGACTCTTGGAACAACAGGAAAATCTTCAGTGTCATTGTTTCTCTCAGCACTACATCCGCTGTGCTGCATAAAGGAGAATCGTGGAGATCATGGTAAGTGTTTTTCAGTAACTTTATGGCTGACAGAATCTTCCAATTTTGGTTTTGAGCACAAGTAATTTGTTTCAGTCAATACACATTCTTTGCTGCAAATCCAGGCATTGAACACGGAAATTATTATATAACATTTCTCATTATTTGCAGAACCTGATCAGCACATTACAAAAGTTATTACATGGAACCGGTCAATCTCATCAAGGTCTTCATCTTCCAAGAATCCACTTACATCAGCATCAAAAGATGATAACAGTGAAAGGGGTAGTGATTTTATTGAAGAATTTTGTATGATTTCTGGTAGCCATTCATCAACATTGGATAGATTGTATGCGTGGGAGAGAAAACTGTATGATGAAGTGAAGGTATCTTGTTTAGCCCATTCCATTCATTTTCCTTCTAGAACTCCTGTTACTATCTCCGCATATCGAAGACAGACCAGAATATGGCATATGTTTCTATCGATGAATGTTGCCAATCCTGAAAATCTCTTCCTAGAGAGAGTGAGTGAAGTACTAAAAGAATTGATCTATCCTACTCTTTGCATTTTGCAATTTAGATTGTAGACTACAGACTGATTGTAGAGTTTCAAGTTTCAATGGGAACATGTTTCCATAGAATATGGTTTGCTGACAATTACACTCTTGTTCTTCAACATAAGCAATCAAGATTAAAACAGACAGAGCTTTGAACTAATTTGTGTGATGACGTCATTTTCTGAGTAACAAGTGTCTAAGAATAGTATGCCTTCTTTTCTCACTGATTCCATAAACACGTGAAAAGAGAACTACCACTTTCTCCTATGCTAAAGAACTTTCATCAGGCAAGTCATGTTTATACCCCATTTTGTAGTATCTTGCATTTTTCTCTCGTGCAAAGAGAGACCTTTTTCATATGCTCTACTTTCTGGTATCTCATGTCTTTTCTGAATACTGCAAAAAAGTTATTCTTGTTTTTTTCAACACCCATTGCTTTCAACCTCATGCCAGTATGAGCTCTCATTGCATCAGCTAGTATCTTATTTTAGAAAGGAATCTTGTCAAAACAATGTTTTCATTAGAAAAGAAAGATGGTTATATGCGTTAGTTTCAACTTTGAAGGTTTGCTTTAGTCTCAGTTTCAGTACAGGTCCTTGACAATTGCAGAACCTGTAATTATTTGCTTCTTAATGTACTAAATATGGTTATTTGTGTCAGTATGAACGTTCTGTTATGCTAAGGTCTCAGTTTCAGTACAGTTCCTCAACAGATGTTGAAACTTTATTCTCCTGGATGTTCTTCATCCCATCAATATGTTGTGTTTGTTGACACATTTTTCGCAATATAATACTTTTGCTGAAATATATCAATGAGTGATTTTTGGATAAATATACTCTTTTGCTTTTCTAGCATGCTGATCTTTCATTGCCCTTGCTGTACTTCCATTTTTGATAGTTATTTGACCCCAGATGTGTTTCCAAGTAGGCTAGTGAGACAATCAGGAAGGCGTATGATAAAAAATGTGCCCAGCTTAGACACCAATTTGCGAGGGATATGAATGCCCAAGTAATTGACAAAACCAGAGCAACCGTTAAAGATCTGCATTCAAGGTTAACAGTAGCCATTCATGCTGTTGATTCCATCTCTAAGAGAATTGAGAAGCTGAGGGATGAAGAACTGCAGCCACAACTACTAGAACTCATACAAGGGTATGATCCAACGATGTCCTTTCTAGTCATTCAATTCATATATTTAAATGGAATAATCTTACCATTATAAGCAGTTGCTTTTTAAGAATCAATTATAATCACATGATAATATGCATTTCTGTTAATAATGGTTGAAGTTTGTGTTAGACCATCTCTGAAAATATTTATGTGGGAGTTCAGTTTGACCAGAAATATGTGGGTTGACCATTTGAGCAGAAATTCATATTAAAATCAGGTGGACAATTTTCAGTTGCATTTGAAATTAGAAAGTGGAACATATTTCACTTGTCTTGTGATTTATCAGGGAAGAAAATTGTATTTTTGAGCATGTTGATGGATGCATGATCATTGATTAATAGCCCAAACCATCTATTGGTTTCCATTCTTGTGTGTATATTCATCAAAATCAGTCATTTACGCTGGGCCTCCTCATTTTCATTCTTCTGCTATGCTCATACAGGTTGATCCGAATGTGGAGAGCGATGCTTGAATGCCATCATGCACAGTACATCACTATCTCACTAGCCTATAATGCTAAGAGCTCAACAGTAGCACCACACACTGAATCCCACAGGCAGGTCTTAGCTCACCTTCAGAGCGAGATGCATTGCTTCTGCTCTGGCTTCAATAACTGGGTTTCAGCTCATAAATCTTACATCAAAGCTCTCGATGCATGGCTCCAAAAGTGTATTCTTCAGCCCCAAGAGCGCCCAAGGGGAAGGAGGGTCGCCTTCTCCCCTCGCCATGCCCTTGCGCCTCCTATATTTGTCATTTGTCGTGATTGGCTAGGTGGAATCCATTCACTTCCATCAGAGGAGCTATGTGACTCCATCCGTGAATTTCTATCAGAACTAGATGCCTCTTTTCTGCAGAAACTAGAAGAGAAACAAACCGACAAGAGACCCGAAGAGGCTGAAGAAGATCCAGAGTTAGAACAGCAGAAGGAACGCAAGGAAGAGGAGACATGTGAGAGGACATCTAACTTGGGCACCTTGCAGTCAAGCTTAATGAGGGTGTTTGATCAGCTGACCAAGTTTGCCGAGGCTGCACTGAAAGTGTACGAAGAGATCAAGAAGGGAACCGAGACCGCGCGAGTTGCATACTCTAATGGAAGAACTAGGTAATGACGTAGTCTAGTAGACTAGTACATGAGCATTGGCTTTGTAAAGTTTTATTGTTGGGAGTATCTTTTTAACAAGCTTTCATTTGATATATCATATTTGTTGACAGAAAAATTGCAAGGCTGCCAATTATTAGGTAAATATAAAAATATTTTATCAATAATTCCTGTAATGGTTGCATCTCTCGCCAATGTGGAGTCTGATTCCAGTTGAGTTCTGAGCTTGGGTCTTGGAAAGGATGTAGTACAGTAGTTTTGGATATTTTTACTATTGATTGCAAATTACTTCCTCAACACTACCCCTGGTTGCAAAAATTCATTGGCTTTGAAGAAATTGCAAGAGACTGATTTTTTTTTCATTATTAACTTGAAAACTTCCTTGTGGTTATCATTTGTTCATTACTATGATTAAAGTTTAATTTGTGAAGTAAAATTACTTTCGAACGCCACATAATTAATAGATAATTTTCTTCTTTTACAAAAAAAAACTCTCATTTAGACGAGGAGGGGACAAGCAACGGGATTAATTCTTCTATAAAACTTACAAATGATAACAAGGGCAAAATTATGATTTTATATGGATTTAATATTAATTAAAAATTAACAAAATATACTTTAAAATTGTGGTTAGCCTTTAGTTTTTTTAAATTAAAGAAGTCATGGAGTTTGATGTAATTTCTTGTTGGTCAAGAATTTTTTTTTTTACACGGGGATAATTTTCAGGAAGCTCTTTGTAATTAACAATTTTACTAAACGCATATTAGTTAGCCAACAAGGCTTTGCTTTAACAGCAAACAGAAAACTCACCTGATAATGTTGCATTTTAAACCGTGCAATTTGAAAACTATCATAGAAGAAGGGCGCTGCTCAGTTAATTATCAATCATCGCCATCGTCGATCAAGCACCCAGTTTTGCATCCAGACAGCTGAAACAGTATTGACGAACTCAAATGCACAAGGATGGGAAGGAAACAAGGAACGATTGATAGCAACTACAGGCACAACTGATCCAGAGGTGGCCTCGGTTCACTTTTTCTTGGCAGCAGATTTGGTCACCTTGGCGCCAGTTGGATCCTTCTTCTCCACGCTCTTGATGACCCCGACTGCCACTGTCTGCCTCATGTCCCTGACAGCAAACCTACCCAGAGGAGGATACTCGGAGAAAGTCTCAGCCACCATAGGCTTGGTGGGAATCATCTTCACGAACCCGGCATCGCCGTTCTTAAGGAATTTGGGCTCCTTCTCAAGCTCCTTGCCAGATCGCCTATCGATCTTGGTCAGTATCTCAGCAAACTTGACTGCAATGTGGGAGGTGTGACAGTCCCAGACCGGAGCATAACCGTTACCAATCTGACCCGGGTGGTTCATGATGATTACCTGGGAGGTAAAATTGGCCGCCTCCTTAGCAGGGTCTTTCTTGGAGTTGGAAGCAACATACCCACGTTTGAGATCCTTCACAGCAACATTCTTCTCGTTGAAGCCGACGTTGTCACCAGGGAGCGCCTCCTGGAGAGCCTCGTGATGCATCTCAACGGACTTGACTTCAGTGGTGAGCCCGCTGGGACCGAAAGTGACCGCCATTCCAGACTTGAGGATTCCAGTCTCAACACGGCCAACGGGGACAGTGCCGATGCCTCCAATCTTGTACACATCTTGAAGGGGAAGGCGAAGTGGCTTGTCAGACGGGCGTTTGGGCTCCTGAATCTGGTCCCGAGCTTCCAACAGGGTAGGGCCTTTGTACCAGTCAAGGTTGGTGGATCGCTCAATCATGTTATCACCCTCAAAGCCTGATATTGGCACAAAAGGTATCTTGTCTGGGTTGTAGCCCACCTTCTTGAGGTACGAAGGGACCTCCTTCACTATCTCATCGCACCTTGCCTTCGAGTACTTGGGAGTGGTAGCATCCATCTATAAACATATAAGAATTAGATTAGCTCATTGTTATAAAACATACATAGCATCATCAACACATGGCGATTAGTCAGCAAAAAATTCTGTTTATGCTTACCTTGTTACAGCAGCAGATCATTTGTTTGACACCAAGAGTGAAAGCAAAGAGAGCATGCTCACAAGTCTGGCCATCCTTGGAAATTCCAGCTTCAAAACCACCAGTGGTGGAGTCAATAATAAGGACAGCACAGTCAGCCTGAGAAGTCCCAGTGATCATGTTCTTGATGAAATCACGATGCCCAGGAGCATC
This sequence comes from Trichopus zeylanicus subsp. travancoricus, assembly GCA_005019695.1. Classification (NCBI taxonomy): domain Eukaryota; kingdom Viridiplantae; phylum Streptophyta; class Magnoliopsida; order Dioscoreales; family Dioscoreaceae; genus Trichopus; species Trichopus zeylanicus. The sequence goes on from RXID01015341.1 coordinate 146,393, forward strand.
AATGACAGTGCAGTAATACTTTGTGGTCTCAAACTCCCACAGAGCAATGTCAATAGTGATACCACGCTCACGCTCAGCCTTCAGCTTGTCAAGCACCCAAGCATACTTGAAGGACCTTTTGTTCATCTCAGCAGCTTCCTTCTCAAACCTCTCAATTACACGCTGTCAATTCCTCCAAGTTTGTAGATGAGGTGACCAGTGGTTGTTGACTTACCAGAGTCGACATGGCCAATCACAACAATGTTAATGTGAACCTTCTCTTTCCCCATTGTTGATTTCAACTAGGAGCTGCAAGCAGAAAGAAATAAAAGAACCAAAATAATTGAGAAAATCTTCAAAAGATCACATCCTTGTCATAATTTCAACATCTTTCTCAGCAAAAACTAAGATGCTCAAACATAAAAAGAGAAAAATGCTGAAGGCGAGCATTTCTATTCTCATAATCAACAAGAGAAAAATCAAGCTCAGAAACAAGAAGGACATAAACAGTAGCAAGAATTGCCAACTGCAACAATGATATTTAAGGAAAAATAGCGTTGAACACTCTAGAATTTATCCAGAATCATGTGCAACTATAGATGTCACAATTTCAGAAACATGTCTTCTAATGTTTGAAGGGAAATAGCTTGTTTGCTTAATTTTCAAACTAACATGTCACAATAGAACAAGTTCAACATTTATTGCACGAATGATGGTGATATTATCATATCAATCATCCCACACAAACTTAAAGTCCACCTAACACACCAAATGACAAATAACATTTAGTCAACTAGTAATGGAACCATCTTTACTAACTATACATGATCCTGTTTTCAGTTCCAGATAAACTCAACTAGCAGTCACTTCGCTCTACCAACATGAAAACAAAAAAAAAAAAAGAAAAAAAAAAGACTCTCTTCATTGAAAAAATATGGTGAAGAAGCCGATTACATAAAAAATCATCATAAATTACGGATAAGATTGATTGTTAACCTAATTTCCCATCCAAACTATGAAATATGAAGCACCGCTTTTACAAGGTCCATCAATTTCTTTTCCTAATTTCTAATTGGGCTTACCAGAGTACCATTGAGAACATACATCATTCAAGAATAGACCGTCTAATAATCAAACCATCCATTTCTACGATCCAGTAAGAGTCAAACAGTCTCTAGAATTCCAACAGATCCAACTGAAAATAAACGATTTTCAGAGAAAACACACAGACATCTAAAACGCATACCAACTAAACCAGAAATAGAAGCACTACACCAATAACAGAAATCGCACACATCAAATCAAAAATAGGAATAACAATCAAAATATAAGCACGAGGCGATCTAAATCAACAAATCCTAGTGATTGATATATAACCAAAAAAACCACAGAAAAAATCCAAAGGCGAATGCACCGTAGGCAACAAGGATCTTCGAACAAACATAAACCTAAATTCGAGTCACAAAACGAAGGAAGGATATCGATCGGGGAGAGAGAGAGATCACCGAGATCCACAGAGCAGCCGATGAGCGAGGCGCTGGAATTCCCGTGAAGATACCCTGAAATCGGAATCAGCTGCTATGTATTGTCACCGGATGACCGAAACGCCCTCACGTCGAAAATGAATGGAGCGGTAATTTTGAAAGTCTTGGGTGCCACGTTTCCGCAGTGAAATGTATGGACCGTCCGATCGTTGATTGGTGGCTGTAGATGGTGGACACGGTGAGATCGAAATAGAGCCGTGAGATGTGATGGTCTGGTCGTTAGCTCGGCCTCGAGATCAGGATGGGCGAGGGCGATTCGTGGATTTTTCATATATGCCCCTCCCAAGTCTACAATGGCTTAAAAATCGGATAAGAACAAAATATTTTTAAAATATTTTTACTCGGTTGATCGAGATGTAATTTTTTATAAACTTTTTTACAACAAAAATATTGTTTATTAATAAAATAAAATAGATAATTTTTTGTAAATTTGTAATGAGAGACGCTGCTCTCTCCCATCTTTATCAATTTCTTTTACTACGCGAATCACAAACTACATCTAAATGCAAACAATGTAAATTTATGAATCTGGCTTAAAATTTTTGCCTTTTTACTCTTCAAAGAGATAGAATGCTAATCAAATTGTTCTTTTTTGGAGAAGCGGCAATCAAAATGGTCCCTCATTGCCAGCCATGAACATGCCTAGTGAATCATGATGCAAAACCCAGAAGCCTAACACAACAATATGTCCAGATTCTGGGACCATGCCACCAGTCAATACAAAAAGTTCAAGCTCAAGGTGCAAACAATAAGCATTCCAGAATCACCATCATCACATTTTAGATAAGGAGCATGGTGATAGCCAGGACTCCTTGCCCAATTGCACAAAGCACTGAAACAAAGAGATGACAATTTATCCCAGTCACCTGTATCTTTCCATATAAAGATTCTTTTTTTTCCTTCAAAAAATGAATTGCTGATATATAGCAATTCAAGCATTTGAAGACAATTATTGCCTGAATTGATTATTATGGCCAACAATCCTGTGGAAGTCAATTACATAATCAGGCATTAAAATGTTGCACAGAAGTCCAACTTTAGAGCTTCTAAAGGCTTCATCCACCAACAGTCTTACATAAATAGCTAAAAATAAAATTGATATTAGACATTATAAATTAGGACTGGAGGAAAAGACTACAAAGAGTTAGTAGAATGCAAATGGTCTAAGTTTTATCCGAGGGAAGGCTGCTAAGCACTTCCAGATCTCTCTTGCAGTTCTCCTTCAAATCTTTCAGCTTCAGAAGAGTGGAGTGCTGCTATACAATAAAGAAGAGGTTCAGAGACATTCATGGAATGTAGTGATAATAAAAGACAGTTGCTTCGCCACCACATAACCAAGCAAAAATATTAAGAATGTTACGAGCAGAGGAACAGATTTGGGAATGCGCCCAAAAATACATGAAAAAATAAGAATGGAGTACTTGACAAGGGACTCAACTTCTTGCTGTAGAAAATTAGTAAATCAATGTCTAATGGTCTGTCTTCTATACCATCAGAAATTGAATCCAATATCAAAAATTAAAAGAAAATGAATTTCACTACTGATGAATTGCCGATTCTATTAAACATAACAGTTCTATACGTCATATACATAAATCTTATTCTAGAAGTCGCTTTACTTCTTTAGGTTGATTGATTTCTTTTGACCCTCTTATGCATTCCTCTTGTCATTATTCATCTTCTTCCTTATTTTGTTGGTTTCTTCTTATCTGAGTTATCTCAAGTTAGGCACACGCACAATGTCAAAAGCTTCAGTTCAGGTACCAAGGTGACGAACAAAACAATATAAAAGAGTAGACACAGACATCCCTTCACCCAAGCTCGGCAAGGCCATTTGACACCTCTACATATGACTATTTTTTTTAGTCATGAGCTTTCTGAAACCACCATGTCAAATGCTTTGAGATACTTGGACACTCGACACACTATGCATGTCCCAACACCACTCATACTAAGCTTCCCAAATGATTAGTCAGTATTGGTTACATTTCCTGTCAATTACTAGGTTTTTATAATTGTACGGGTTTATATAACTTTCTACATTATACATATGGTATACATGCTTTTTAATGTTTTTAAAGTTCAACGCTGCATACGCACTCACATACGACATATGCAAACTACATTTTAGAACTCCAAGAACATTTGCCAAAAGAAATAAGCCCCCATAGAATCCTAAGTTGCCAATCATCAAAATGAACCTAATTTTATAAACAGAATCTCAAAGGATTAACTCATGTTTGTAAAACAAGCAAAGTTGATTAGATAGCAGAAAACATTAACATCTGACAGTTTGTAACAACAATAAGTGTTTGCTATCTACCATTCATGCTTGCCAGTATCAACTTCGTCCTTGGCGTCTACAGCATTGAAATCATGATCTGAGTTAGTTGTCCCAAATGCACTAGGTGTACCCCTTTTTTTCATCTATTACGTGCTTGGAACAAGAAGCATATTATAAGTAAATCGTAAGTTGAACACCCGCAGCCACCTTTGTCCCATTTGAAATGTCACTCATAACTACAACCAACTGAGTGACAAAATACCCTCCACTCTCCAACAAAATTCTTTTCTACCATCCACTACTAATCCACACATTTTTATTAAGGATGAATAAATCAATTCACTATACAAAACAAGGCTTCTATGTTGATTCCATCATAACAACAGTTGAAGAACTCATTCCTTCACCAAAAATAAAATCTTGATTTTGTCAAATGTGCCATTACACTTGATAACTGGATTGTTAGACATAGTTCATGGCACTATCAAGGTTTCATTTGAGTCTTTAAGATAATAAGGAGAGAAAAAGATAGAAACAAAGAGCAGTGCATATCAGGTATAAACCCTTTGAACATCAAAGTTTAAATCCAACTCGCAAACCATTGCAGTAAGGCAGAAAGAAGCATTTTTAGAAAATGTACAAAAAACATATAAGTTAACATCTGGAAACCCATAAGCAAATGCTCCACTCCATGACGAGTAACAGTTTAACCAGTTTATCTCTATTAAATTACTGCAATGGACTTCAAACAGCTGGCAAATAAGAAATAAGTCCAGAATACCTAAGATTCTAATGAAATGGAGGAATAGCAGGGAAGTCAGAGCACCAAGTGATATAGAGGACAATAACAAGAGATTTTACAGTCTGGTAGAAAAATAGACCAATAGGCAGACATGTTAAAGACTGAAGACCAACAATCAGAAGGGGCAGAGAATTGATGGATGCCATGGAAAAAGCACAAAATCAAATATCGATGCATACACAATTGCCTTATTTTGCCTTATGAATAGGTACAAAACATAAAACTCAGTTAAACCAAAGAACAACACGATCAATAAGAAAAAGTAAGATAAAGTAAAATTACTTTTAAAACCTATATAGGGGGCTAAGAATTCAGAGTTCAATAAGGTACTGCATCCTGAGCTAGAAAGTGATTAACTGATACCTAGCGAATCAAATAAAATTAGTTCTACGTTATGTTATATACTCCAGTGCAAATATGAATTTGTTATTTATTATTTTTTTGTCAAATAAAAAAAAACAAACCAAATCAGCAATCAGTCAAGGAAAGCAATATTGGAAATTATTACTCACAATCTGCGCAGTTTCACGTGCAAGGATGCCCTCTGTATGGACAAAAAGTGTTTTCCAATGTTGCATGAGATCGAACTGGATTTTGTCAAATCTATCGGAGTTATCTCGACCATGTATATTTGCATAATCACGACTGTGAAATCTTTGGTCTAAAGACCTTGCTTGCCTCCTACTCCTCTTGAGAGCTGAAAGAGCAAAACAGGTTAATGAATATATACCAACAGATTGAGAAGGCACAGGTTGTAAGTTTTATATTCTAGCAACTTACACCAGCCTGGTGCCAAATGCACTAACAGCTGTAAAGAAATTTAAAAACCTGAGAATTACCAGCAAGTCGGCCTCTAGCATCCTGGTAATGAAGATCCGTCCAAATAAAAGCAGCTGCTTAAGCAACATAGACATGTTATGCCAAAAGTTAGACACTTTTAATCCATGTTATATAGCATACTACCATCTGAGCTACACTTTAGAATATCATTGTAATGAGAAATATGGCCTATTATGTTGTCAATAAAATAAGAAAAGAATGACAGTATATTAACAGGAATACCTTTCAAACAGAAAGAACATGAACATGCTTTTTCAGAGCCGACACCGCCTTCAACTTTCACACCAGAATTAGTGTTCCCAACACCATGTGCATTTTTAAGTTCCTCTGGGTTATCAAGGTTAGAACTCAATTGAGATGTCGTTGAGCATCCTCCAGGGAAAGATTTGCCCAAAAGATCCTGGGTCAAACATTCACCTGTATCAGCTTGGCTCGGCTTTGAAATGCCCCCATCATTTTCAGTGTCATACTTGGAGAAATCTGTTTCCTGATCATCATGAAGTTCATCCAATTCTGATGATGAGTCTTCAAGCCTATTTTGTTGACTAGGAACAAGACAATATGGAATAAAACTATGTCTTGAACATTCATCTTCCATCATCCCACCTGATATTGCATGGCTGCTTAAAACTGTGGATTCTGGAGTCATCGACACAGGGATTCTCTTTGCTTCCTTATCACAATGTAAAAGACCGAGCCCAACATTTTCTTTGTCAGACTTGTCTCCAAATCCTGAAGACATAGATCTGCAATGCTGTTTCACATTGAGAAACGATATTCTCCTGTTACCATCCTCTGCTCCTTCAGCATTTTCCAATGCACAGCCAACTTTATCTTTTCCTTTGGTGTTCTCCACGCCTCCAACAAGCTGTTTGTCAGAAATGACTTCTCCTACACCACCATCACTAAATCTACTGCGCTTGTTCCAATTGTCATACTTCTCTAAATCCAACTGAAAAGGCCTCTTCCAGTGGCTGTTAGTCAAATCACCCAAGACATGCCTTTGAGCCCCTTCATCCATCCTAAACCAACAATAAGTTCAACAAAGCATTTGCGTCATATCAAAGCAAGAAATGACCTCATAATCCAACTTTTTTTTGTATCGATTAAGCATTTGCTGAAAAATAGATGCAATCGATCATAAACCACGACCGAATGGATAAACTATAATCAAAAGAAATCCAAACTCCATCTGAAGTATATATCCACTTAAAAAGAACAATTTCATATGAAAGAATGGTTTTCAGCAAGAAATCCACGGCAAATAACGATTTTCCCCTCATCAGATCTAAGGTCGAGTAGTCAAAAGCTTCAAAAGCTGCTACCTTCGCCATTAAACCACAATCACCGAACAAAATCCACGAAAACCACCAATTTTCCACAAGAAACAACATGAAGAACCACACAAAGAAAAAAAAAAGCTCTTTTCAAGACCACCAACTCCCTGGAGCACCGAAAGGCAAAATTTAACGCATGGAAGGAGATCAGACCTAGGGTTTGATTCACTATCAAAATCCGCATCGAAAACTGGAAAATTCATATCAAAAGGAGCGGAAGATCAGCCAGATCCGTCATTTTTGCATACCAACCTGCGCGCGGGCGATCACCAGATCGAGATATGGAGAATTTGGGAGACGAGGGGGAAAGGGTTTGGGCGGGGCGATACGAAAATCAGAATGAAGTCGGGAGCGCGCGATACGCGCCCCCGCTTTTGAATGGAAGGACGGGATCTCCGGTGCGGAGGATTGTATGCGGGGAAGAGTAGGATCGCCGTATATTTGACTCGAGATCGGGATTTTAAGGTTAATCTTGACCGTCGATGAGTGCGTTTTGGACTGAATGGCTAACATGGGTGGGCGATGCCGCGGTTGGATTTGAATTTCGGATTCGGATCTGATGGCGAGGGAAGGGCTTCCGTCGCTTCCCGAGTTTTGGGAATTCCTAATTTCGGTAATTGCATATAAACTATTGAATTGATATATAATTTTTAAAATTAAAAATTTTAATATAATTCTTTGAGTTATCCATGAAATTACCCTTATAAACTTTAATATTATAGATAAATATATTCTCAAAACATTTCATGAAATGTCCTTATGAAGTGTTCGAAATATCTTTATTGTATATTAAGTGTTCATTAACATTTGATTAAAATTTTTTATGTTAAATTGTAATTATGATTGAGTATTTTTTAGTAATCGAAATTGCGATTTGCTTTAGCAATAGTGGTGATCAATTAGATTATATGAGAGGTTAGATGGTTTTTATTTGAAATTTGCAAACTGCTAGACACCATTTGGTTTTGGATCAAGATCAAGGTCGAAAGAAAGGCTAAAGTGTAAAAAGATAATTTGGTCAAAATTTTAGTGTTTGGTTACTGATCTGACTAGCAAATTGTTCAAATTTTTTCTAGACCATCTTACCCTCAACTTTTGCTTTAAATTGCTCTCAGTCCTCGCCATCGACTCCTTCGTCTCCGACGAGTTATGCCGCGAGCCCGTCGTCTCCGACAAGCTACACCGCGAGCCCTTCATCTCCGACGAGCTACATCGCGACCCCTTTGTCTCTGACGAGCTACGCCACGACCCCAACGTCTCCAACGAGTCTCCGACGAGCTACGCCGCGATCCCTTCGTCTCCAACGAGCTACGTCGTGATCCCTTCGTCTCTGACGAGCTACACCGCAACCCCTTTGTCTCCGATGAGCTACACCGAACTTGGATTCTTCGTTACCAATTACTCAGCGTTCTCTTCCTTGCTCAACAGATGGATGGTGGGTGTTGGGGGAGTCGAAAGAGTGTCAAACCGGAATAATATAGTGAGCCGAATACCAAACCATCCCAAAAGCTTAAGCTCATGGGATATGAGCCTTTTTTCACTATATATATTAGACCCTATTTATCCAATATCTGATGTGGGACTAATTCATCACACCTGATATTATAACAATCTCCCCCTTCAGGTAAGATTTGACCACATCAATTTTAACACTCTTAATCAAGAACTCTTTTACTCGACCAGTTCCACCGTGTGACCCATACCAACGGATTTTTTGTCTCATTCTTTTGATTTTTTTTTTAAGAGAAACTAACATGCGACTCAATTCAATCGCACCATCACGGTAATTTCGGTCTTAAGAGTTTGTATAGCTTCGAACCTAAAGCTCTAATACCATTTGTTGGGCCTAATTAATCTATATATATATCTCTCTCACTCTATATTGAAACCTTTACATCAATGGTGTATTTATAGATGTGGCCTAATGATATTTGAGTCAAAGTAGAAGACTGACTCAAATAAGACTTCTACTAATTTAAGTCTTCTAGTAGAAGATAAATCTAGATAAGGATTAGGCCCATTAAATAACTTTCTAATATAATTAAGACTATCCGGAAAATCCGGATTCGAGACATCATAAAGCCAACAATCTCCACCTTAGTTCGAATTATCTTATTCTCTGAATTTGAATCTTCAATAGATGTCTTTGCCATTACCTCCTGGGATAGGATTAACGACCTTGAATATTGATCAAGTCCAAACAGAGCTTGAACTTATCAATCGGAATCACCTTCGTCAACATATCTGCAGGATTTCTTGAAGTATGAATCTTTTGTAAAGAAATCTCGCCGTCTTCAATAATATCCCAAATAAAATGAAATCGGACATCTATATGCTTTGATCTGACATGGTACATTTGGTTCTTCGCAAGGTGTATGGCGCTCTGACTGTCGCAAAAAATAGGAAGAACATGTTGAGAAAAACCTATTTCACTTGCTAAACCTTTTAGCCATAGAGCTTCTTTGACGGCTTCTATAGCTACCATATACTCAGACTCTATTGTAGATAATGCTACAGTTGACTGTAAGGTACACCTCCAACTAATATGTCTTCCATAAAGAGTGAAAAGATAACCAATGAGGGATCGGCGTCAATCAAGGTCTCTAGCATAGTCTGAATCGACGTAGCCAATAATTTTGGCCTCTTGCACTGTGTTCCTGTCAAAACATAAACCAATATTAAAAGTACCTTTGATATATCTTAATAGTCATTTCACGGCTTGTCAATGTTCTTTTCCTGTATTTACCATGTAACGACTAACAACGCTGACTGCTTGTACAATATCAGGTCTTGTGCATACCATAGCATACATTAGACTTCCAACAACACCTGATAATGAGATGTTCTCCATGTATGCATGCTCTTCATCTGTAGAAGGACATTGTTGAACTGAAAGCTTGAAGTGAGATGCTAAAGGAGTACTGATGGGTTTTGAATTTTGCATGTGAAAACGAGAAATAATCTTCTCGAGATACTTGCTTTGTTTAAGCCATAATTTGCCATGCTTTCGATCTCGATCAATCTCCATACCAAGAATCTTCCTTTCAGCACCTAAATCTTTCATCTCAAATTTCTTTTTCATTTTAAACTTTAGATCATTCAGTAGAAATATGTCTTGAGTAGCGATAAGCATATCATCAACATAAAGAAGCAATATAATAAACGAGTTATTAGCATGCATCTTAAAATAAACACAACAATCATGTTTGCAGTGGATGAAATCTTGTCCCAGCATAAAATTGTCAAACCTTTTATACCATTGCCTTAGAGACTGTTTCAAACCATAAAGTGATTTGTTCAACTTACAGACAAAATTTTCCTTGCCTTCTTGGATGAAACCTTCAGGCTATTGTATAAAAATTTGTTCTTCTAATTCTCCATGAAGAAAGGCAGTTTTGACATCAAGCTGTTCTAACTCAAGATTATAAAAAGCAACTAAAGCAAGTAGAAAATGAATAGATATGTGTTTAACTACAAGAAAGAAAATTTCATTAAAGTCAACACCCTCCTTTTGTGAATACCCTTTTGCAACTAAACGGGCCTTGAATTTAACACTATCTATCTCAGAGAAATCCTCTTTCTTTTGAAATACCCACTTGCAACCAATTGCTCTTTTACCTTCTGGTAATTTCACCAAATCCCAAGTATGGTTCTTTTGAAGAGAATCCATCTTTTCATTCATAGCAGCTTACCACTAAGAAGAATTCTTATCTTGCACTGCTTCTTTATAGGAAGAAGGATTACCATTGTCAGTAACTAAAGCAAAAGCTGTCATATCTTCAAAATCATACCTTTCGGGTGGCTTTATTTTTCTTTGAGATCTTCGAAGTAGAGTCTTTTCAGAAACTTGATTCTTAGAATTTTCTTGAGAATTGGGCATACCCTGAATATCTTCTTCTGAAGGAACTACATGCTCTACCTCCACTTGCATTATATTATTTGGATCTTTCTTGAAAGATTTTAGTATAACACTTTCATCAAATACTATGTCTCTCTCAATAATTACATTTGAAATAGTAGGATCCCACAAACGATAGCCTTTGACGCGTTTGACATAACTCAGGAAAATACACTTTTTGAAACGTGTATCTAATTTATCCTTGACAACATGCACATAAGCAAGGCAACCAAAAATCTTTAAAGAAGAATAATTTGCAGGTTAACTAGTCCATACCTTTTTAGGAGTCTTGCAATTAATGGCTGTTTGAGAAAAGCGATTCACAATAAAGCATGTTGTATTGACTACTTCTGCCCAAAAATCTTTATGAAGATTAGCTGTACTGAGTATACTACGTGCTTTCTCTAATGAGGTTCTGTTCATCCTTTCAGCCACACCATTTTGTTGAGGTTTTCCTGGGATGGTAAAGTGGCGTTTGATGCCTTCATCTTCATAGAATTTGAGAAACTCTGTTGATTTGTACTCTCCGCCATTATCACTTCTGAGGTATTTGATTTTTCTGCAAGTCCTTTTTTCAACTGAAGTTTTTCACCGTTTGAAAACAGAAAATACTTCGGCTTTGTGATGCAAAAAATAAATCCACACTTTTCTGGAAAAATTATCAATAAAACTGACAAAATAACAAGTACCATATTTTGATGAAATAGAAGAGCACCACACATCAGAATGAATATAATCAATTAAGCCTTTAATGCAATAAGTACCGGTGTTAAACTTTACCTTGGACTATTTACCATAGAGACAATGCTCGCAGAAATCCAATTTACATGAGTTGAGGCCTTTCAGTAATTTTCTTTTGTTGAGTTCACTTAAACCTTGCTCACTCATATGATCGAGACGCATATGCCATAAGTGGGTCATATCAGAAGAAGAAGCCTGAGAAATTGTTGCTCCACCTGCAACGATTTTTCCTACTAACTCATATAAATTTTCATGTTTTAGGCCCTTCATTACTATCAATGAGCTTCTAGCAATTTTAAGAACTCCACCTTCAGCAGAATACTTATAACTAGCAGAATCCAAGGCACCCAAAGAGATCAAATTCTTTTTCAAATCAGGAACATGTCTAACATCAGTAAGAGTTCTAATAATATTATCAAACATCTTAATTTTGATTGTTCCAATTCCAACAGTTTTGCATGGATTGTTATTACCCATTAAAACAAAACCACCATCATAGGACTTGTAGTCTTCAAACCAATTCTTATTAGGACACATGTGGTAAGAACAATCAGAATCAAGAATCCAAATATCATGGTAACGATCAAAATTAGAACTAATAGAGAGACCATTACCAAAACCATCATCAGAACTCCCTTCAACAACTGATACTTGTTCTTTGGCTTGCTCTTTAGATTGAGATTCTCTTTTTTTCTTTACTTTGAGCTTCCAACAATCTTTAATTATATGTCTCATCTTCTTACAAGACCTGCAGTTTATTTCTTTGGATTTGGATCTAGAACGACCTATCCTTGATCTTTCTTTGGTACGACCTCTGACAATTAATGCTTCTGAGTGTGACACATCCCCTCCAATCTTTTTCAAATATTCATTAGATAGAAGGGCAACAGAAATATCGTCAAATTTCAAATCCTTCCCATACATGAGAGTAGTTTTAAGATTCTCAAGAGAAGGAGGTAAGGACGATAATAAAATAATTGTCTTGTTTTCATCTTCAATTTTAACATCAATGCTTAACAATTGAGAGACAAGTTTATTGAAAATATTAAGATGATCAACTATATTCGTATCTTTTTTCATTCGAAAATTGAAGAGCTTCTGTTTTAAATAAACTCGATTTGAGATAGACTTACTCATATACTGTTTCTCCAGCTTTTTTCATAACTCTAAAGGTGATGTTTCATCAAGAAACGGATAGAGTACCTCATCGGTGAGACTGAGGATGATTGTGCTATATGCACTAGCCTTCTGGTTTTCCCAGACACTTTCAGCGACATCTTCAGACTTGATGTCCTCCAATGTATTTCTCAATCCTTCTTGAGTAAGAATTGCACGAACTCTTACTTACCAAATAGGGAATCCTTGCTTTCCATTGAATTTCTCTATATCAAACTTCGTAATAGACATATTGAACTAAGCTCTGATACCACTTGTTGCAGAAAATATCGATGTCCATCACAATTCACGATATAGAGGAAGAACAGAAAAGAGGAAAAGATAGCACACAAGAGATATATGTGGGGAAGACAATCCAGAGGATATTGTATTAATGAGAAGAGAAAGATAAGAATATTACAATGATGGAGACGAAACTCTAATATCACCAACTCTCACAAAAGACTAAGTAGTCTAACCGTCACAAAACGTATTGAGAGTATTGATCTATATATATATCTCTCTCACTCTATATTGAAACCCTTACATCAATGGTGTATTTATAGATGTGGCCTAACGATGTTTGAGTCAAAGTAGAAGACTGACTCAAATAAGACTTCTACTAATTTAAGTCTTCTAGTAGAAGATAAATCTAGATAAGGATTAGGCCCATTAAATAACTTTCTAATATAATTAAGACTATCAGGAAAATCCGGATTCGAGACACCATAAAGCCAACATGGGGAGCGGAGCAGTGATGCTCGAATATTCAAAGTTAGCTTCACTGGGGACGGGGCTAGTACATTGTAAGAGAGAGTCAAGAAGAAGTTGAAGGAGTTTATGGGCGATTATACTGATGACACCCTTGTGGTATGATTTCAATACTTAATATTTGTTTATGGCACCTCTCTCTCCCTCTTGTTTGTCCTGTGCAAGAATATGTAGGAATGGTAGGCACAAAGATGATGCTAAAAGGGAGCTGAAAACTTTGTTGTTGTCTGGTTGACAATAGTGACTCTTTTGTATCGTTGTATATCTTCTTCTATTTGAATATTGGAAGCTGAAAACTTTGTTGATGTGTGGATGGTACCATGGTCATTAAAAATGAATATCAAATTATGCAATTCTTAGTTTATCACAAGTTGTGGGGATCACCTTTCTTCCAATTTTCATCTATATGTGCATCGAAAGAAATCTTTGTCAGATGATATTGTCAAGACAAAAACTGTGTTAAATGAATCATCAGTTAGCCATTCACAGGGAGAACATATTTAGCTTTCAAACATAACATTACAACACATCATAAAAATCTTAATACTAGAGTTTGCATAAGGAAATAACGAAGAACACAATATACATTATTGCCAAATATATAGTAACTTTTCAAGACACTAACACAACAAATAATGTCTGAAAAATTCTGGGTTGAAAAGAAAGCATCAAGGAGAAGAAAGATCCTGCTTTGTCATGAAGTTCAGCATAGGTTTCGCCTTATTCGGCACTTCTTCGCTTGTACGCGTGACTGCTTCACGGTGAAAAAGTATAACATTATTATTTACAAGTAAAAAAATAGGAAAAATCATTAACATGATTATAGAAAATTATCTTAAATATACTTACAATTGATAAGAAACAAAAAAATTATTAACTTATTTGACATCAAAAAGTTAATTACAATATTTTATATCGAAAAAGAGTAGACTGTCACTCACGCATCCCATAGAGCTGCAGTTATTTGATTTCGAAGTATTTTTCTATTTTGTACTTCACGTTGCGATATACGGATATTAGGTTCTATTGTTTCATTATGTGCTTTCGTATCTTCTTCAGTGCTATTATCAACCCATTCGTTAGCGCGACATTCGCGAAACAGTAGGTCCTCACCATAATTTCTATGTATAAAATTATGTAACACATTATAAGCCACTACTATAGCACATTGTGTCTTGTAAGGATATGGTCGCACTTTGCAAAATATTTAAAACTATTGCTTAAATATGCCAAATATCCTCTCTACACAATTTCTTAAACCGGCGTGCATGTGATTAACACTTGTCCTTCGGATTCTGATATCGGACTTGATCGTGATCAAATTGTCCGATGTGGTACCGCTCATTTCAAAATGGTGCGAGAAAGTTGCTAGTATTGGCATAATCGGCATCCACCAGATAGTATTTACCTAAAAATAAACTATGATTATCATTACGAACATTATCATTCGTGTTTAAACAAACGCAAAAGTACGAGTTTCACCTTCGGGGACGAAGAAATTGTCTCACATTAAATATTCTCGTAAGACTCATACGTCTACTGCAAATCCCTCCTAACCATTACAAACGTAAAAAAATTCCATATCAAAAAACACAGCTGCCATAATATTTTGTGTAGACAACCCATAACTATCTCGAAATGAAAGTTACATTTCTCGACTCACAATCGCAGGTATACAGGTGTCATCTATAGGCCCGAGTGCATCTTACAATGAAACACATAATATGTTAAAATTTAAGTTGGCATTATTTAGAGAATATTATAGAAACTTATCTCGCTTTAAAGAAGAAATACGCTCCTCCTCGATCAGGAATTGCGGGATGGACTAGAGTATCATCAGGTGGTAATTGTATCTAATCATTTTTTAGTGAGATAACGCCTTGCAAGACTGTATTCTTATAGTCTTTGCAGAGTATTGGAATGCCAGTTGTAAGTATCTATTAGATGCCCATAAGCAACCGAGTAAAGAAAAATCCCTACTTATAATTCAGCTGATACATGTTATGTAGACACGATACTTCCCTGTTCAACTAGCAATCTAGTGAGTTGTAGAAACACTTGGGGTACAACTCTAAAGGTTCAAAAATATCATTCTTCATTGCCTAGTAAATTATACATAGTCTTCATCCTAGTAAATGATCGATTATTCAGTGGATAAGGTGTTTTTCTCGCATAGGTTGAGGAGCCTTGTATCCGATCGAAAATGTTATCTTCCACGACCCTCTCCATTTCTTACTCCTCACTCATCTTCAAGAATATCACCATAATTAGATATCTTGGTGTTATAAAGATAAACACACTTCTGGTATAACATCCGCAATAAGATTTCTCTATAAATAAAGATCGACCTGAGTCATATGATAAACAATTGTCGGAGTGATAAGTCATGTCTGATTGATAGGACCTGACTTATCACTCGGACATGACATGACACAGGATAAGTTCACATGCAAAAGTTATCGCAATGACATGCAAAAGTTCACATGCAAAAGTTGTCAGAGTGATAAGTCATGTCTGATTGATAGGACGTGTCATCTTGATATTACAAAGATAAACAGTTATTTCACGCTACAAAATTTTAGAGGGAATCACATGTGACACGGGATCTGAAACACGACAAATTAAGAGAGGTAGCTTTTTGCAGGCCTCAAAAGACTTACAGTCGCAATGACATGAGTCGTCACATGTCCAACAGTTATAACAAATAAAGAGAGTACGAAAAGTTAATGGCACAAGTCCTCACATGTCTAATAGTACATGCAATGTCCATAAACACAGACTCACTAACACGACATTATCAATCGGACAAATTCCAATAAAGTTCACATGCAAAAGTTCTTGGACTGATAAGTCAAACCTGATTGATAGGACGTGTCATCTTGGTGTTATAAAGATAAATACATATTATAATCCACAGAGATTCACCAAAAATAATAGTGATATGGAAATTGACTTCTAAAAGCATCTGATGATAGAAATATCTTCCTGACACAATTGATTTAAAATTCAAAATATAAATATAAATATAAAGCTCAGTTGGGACAGCATTAGATTGAAAATCCGAAGTTTGCGTATTTGATCCATGCTAGCCGCAAATCATTTTTTTCAATTGTTTATCATAAAATTAATATATTGTATTTAAATTTCTATACAACAATTTAGTTCTAAAGCTGATTTGTCCGAGTGGTTAAAGACTTTTGCATGAAGTACATATAGATCTTTGATTGATGTTTGTAAATAAATTATATATAATAACTAATTTGAATAAATAGGATCATTTAATATATTAATTATATTTATAGGTATTTCAGGAAATAAAAGCAATCCAAGTTCAATAACAGTGACTGACAATTGCTACCGTTGTAAGCAGATCCAATTTCAGTAGGAAGAGGATTTACATGCAGTTTCAATGAATTCACATGCAAGACTATAAGAGCAATCCACAACCACAAATAAATTCACACAAAGAATGCATTGCGTGTCCAGTTTCAGTTTACAGTTGAGTATATTAAACAACCCTCAGAAATCATCCTCTAGCATTGCTGTTAGCAACGAGTACTTGACCTTGAGGGAGATCCTGCCACCCTCCACAGATAGCTTGGCGCCGGTCAACACCCAATACCCTGGACTTTCGTGAGAGGCTAGCTGGGCCAACCCACTCCGATCTTCAAATGTTCATGGACACAACATTGCAGAAGCCAAGAAGGAGGAAGAGCACTTTTCGCATTGTTGTTTCCTTCACTTCTAGCCATGCCTTGGTTACAACAGAGGCAGAGTCATCAATGCAAGTGCCATTGTATTGGACAGGGGCTGTACAAACGTGAGAGAGCAGTGACCATTTGATTGGCTCAAAGTAGTCCTGTTGGTTCAAGGATTCAAAGTCGTCATCTATGCTGGTGGGCTCATCAGAAAGCTGGAAGACACTAGGGAGTGATGCAAGATGCTAGAGATGGAGTGCCAGCCGGTTATTCCTCTTGCCTTCCAAGAATAGACGAAGCCTAGTAACTGGACGATTTCTAGATTCAGCCTGTGATGGATAAATTGTCAAAAGAATATGTCAGTTGCAACCAGATAAATGAGAAATTTAACAGTATGGATCATTCATAGTTCTAATGTATCATTCACAGGAGGCCAGTTCACTTAGAAGTGCCTTCCAACAATTCGCATCCTCATTAAGCACCTGTATAAAAATATAAATGCTAAGAATTATACACGTCATAGTAACAACAAAGTTATAAAAAAAGGCAGTACCTGCAAGGGCTTTCTTTTGCAGAAGCAAGATAACTTCATAGCACAAATATATGAGTTCCAAGTGAACTCTACTGCCAAAAACACTTGCTTAGTTGCCACTCCAAGGTAACAATTACATAAAATTGAGATTGTTAATACTTGTGCTGCTGCTACAAACTAACACCAAACTGCAATTGTACTTATAATAAAACCATAAAACAGTGACTTGTATCAAATTATACACCAGAAAGCACCATGTTAATGATTCGTTATGACATCAAGGGCAAGTAAAAAGTAAAATTTGCTGATAGAACAACCAAATGCAAACACAATAATACCTAGAAATTATGAAAAGTATCAGCATCTCACAATTCAGTAAGAAAACATATCAAATAGCTCAGAAATCAGTAACAACAACGTGTTTCGAGTACCAGCAGAGGAAAATAGTAACAACAAAGTTATCAAAAAATGGCAGTACCTGCAAGGGCTTTCTTTTGCAGAAGCAAGATAACTTCAAAGCACAAATATATGAGTTCCAAGTGAACTCTACTGCCAAAAACACTTGCTTAGTTGCCACTCCAAGGTTACAATTTCATAAAATTGAAGCTATTAATACTTGTGCTGCTGCTACAAACTAAACACCAAACTTCAATTATACTTATGATAAACCATGAAACAGTGACTCTTATCAAATTATACACCAGAAAGCACCATGTCAATGATTCGTTCCGACATCAAGGGCAAGTAAAAAGTAAAATTTGCTAACAGAACAACCAAATGCAAACACAATAATACCTACAAATCCATGAAAAGTATCAGCATCTCACAATCCAGTAAGAAAACATATCAAATAGCTCAGAAATCAGTAGCAACAGCGTGTTCCGAGTACCAGCAAGGAGCTTGCCCCAGGACCTATGGAGGATCCAGTTGGGGAAAATGATCGGAACCCTACTCGTACATTATCCCATCATCTGACAACCTACTCAGAGTTACCCGAGATTTGAGGGGATAACAGACACGATTTACCTACCTTAGTTGCGTGGTTTATATTAAATTCTGCTATTCGCATCTTAGCCCATAATTTCAGCCCAAACAGGTCCTCCTCTAGCAGAAAATAATCCTGATGCACTGGATCTTTCATACATTTAGCGCATTTAAACCTGTCTGAAGTGTCAAATAAACTTTGGCTGAACAACTTGGTCAAACACTTGTTATACTTGTCGTCGATGTGTTCACCTCCGGCAAGTGCCTTCTTCAGATATATTCCATTCAAAACATCATACTTTCTCTCAAGAATATCCATCCACCTGTTTATAGTCTCCTGATTAGCAGTTTCTACATACTTGTTCCCAATACTTCTTAGGAACTCTCCACTACGTCTCCTGCTATTTTTTCCACTACTGCCATCGAATCCTTCAAGAGAGCGTTTCCCATGTGGCCCAAAAGTAGGGTTCTCAGTAGGAAACAAGTTCCTCCGAGCGGTAAAATTGTCTGGATCGATGTCAACCTCAGTGTTTTGCCTCACCGGTGAGTCACTCGAATCGGATCCCTCTCGTAGTATCGGTGGCTCTGCAGGTGCACTTCTCGATGATTGCATCCACCTTTCGGTCGCAATTGAGCTCTTCACCATTATTTCTACCTCAAAAAACTGAGGAAACCCAATGATCCAGGCATTTTTGTATTGTGGCTTGTGCTTCAAAAAAAAAGCATTAGAAATAAAATTTCATAATGTATTCAGAAATTACAACATAAAGTGTAACATACCATAAAGAAATCTTTCACTACTCCCAAATCTCTTGCTGTTGGCCTATGGCTGTCATAATCCCACGTCCATCCGCTCTTGTTCTTTATAAATTGAAAGTCATTATACTTTTCTTTTAGTCTCTTCCATCTAGACCTCAATTGGTCTGCATCGCATACCACGACAGATAATTCATTGAATTTTTGCACAACTTTATTCCAAAATTGCTTTCTAAAATTACCACCCTTATTCCTTCCATCAACGTGTTCCTCCATTAGCAACAGAACAAATAAAGTGTCCTTATCAATGGTCCAATTTGGGGAGCGTACATTCTTGTTAGAAGACTGTCCAACTTACTGAGTAGATTTTTCCTTGCCTTGTGTTCGAGGACTTCGCCGAATTGGTGGATTTTGAGCATCCATTCCTGTATTAAAATCACAAGAAGTAAATCATTGTTTCAACCTAAGGACGATGTCCAGAATATGATACAATTTTTGCACAGAAAATGTCCAAGAACTCATCGGATTAGGCGATAGACAACAAAGTGGGGGAGGCCGAAGAGGCGGGAGAATAGCTCACCGGATTAAGCGGTGGACAAGAGAGAGAGGGTGTAGAATGCTGCTCGACCGAACAAAACTTGTCAAAAACACCTACAAAAATACACCGAAGAATCAAAATTTTGCTTCACCAATGGAAATCTAATGGAGTCCTCCTCGGCCAGGGCTTCTTCTTCGGGGATGTTCTCCGCTCTGTGTCGCTAATCGATTTCGGCTGGAGCGAGATCAAGAGTTACCAATGCGAAGGATGAAGAGGATGAAATTAGAGTTTCATCGCCGCTAGAGCAAGTTAGGAGTTGTCGGCGCAAAGGATGAAGAGGATGAAATTAGGGTTTCATCGCCGTTGGAGCGAGATCGGGAGTTGTCGGTGCAGAGGATGAAGAAGATGAAATTAGGGTTTCATCGCTGCTAGAGCGAGATCGGGAGTTGCCGGCACGGAGGATGAAGAAGAGGAAGAGGGTTTCATCACGACGGAGGATGAAGAAGAAGAATAGGGTTTCTGAGCGGCGGAGGATGCAGAAGAGGAGTAGGGTTTCATGGCTGGAGTGAGATTGGACGATAGATATGCACCGAGGGTATTTTAATCATTTCCCAATTAAAATTTGATTAAATTATATAATGTTAGTTTAGTCAATTTTTTGGTGTTTGGATGGTAGACCGGTCAATTCAAGATGATCTTGAATTTGGTCTGAAAACAAACGAGACCCTATAGTTTTCAATTTTGCTCCTTCTTTCTTGATCTACATGGCTTGGTAATGATGTTTTTTATTTTTTTAAGAATTTTTTTAAAGTACTATCTACTTTTTTATAAATTGATTAAAAAACACATATGTTATCAGTATTTATAAAAATATTTAAAGAATATTTCATTTTGATTTTGTTTTATTGGAGATCGAATAGGAGGTGAAGATAGGTCTGTAACTTTATTAGAGTTGTAAAGCATTATTTGTAATTTATATATGAAATGAAGTAGTTTTCAAAAATAATATGTTTATAGAATTAGGACGTGATCAATATGATTTTCTCATAGTTTGGGTTAAAAATTAGATTATTTTTTTTGCAATAAACCGCTTCTCTTATTGCAAATTGGTGAAAAATCACTTTTTTGTTATTAATAAAATGTTGTTTATATTATAGTAAATATTCGTAAATGATCATCTCCCTGTTAACATTTTTTTTATTTCATTTTTACTATTTAACTTGATTTGGAAAGGATAATTATATTTTTAGTTTTTAAAAAATTCCCTTCTCCTCTCGTTGGCCATGAAATTTTCAAACACCCAAATACGGTCTCTTCAATTTCGCTAAGTGGTGACGGTAAATGGTGTCGGGAGTTCTTCCACCCTAGAAGAAATACGAAATTTCGAGGAAAAAAGAATTTTACACTTATATATAAAAGGTTTAGGACATACTAGTCTTTTTGTATAAGTTTAAATATTAAATATTTTTAAAAAAAGAAAGTCGATAAAAAGTGATTGTTTGCTAATTTTAATCATAGCACAGGTAATTTTTTCTTAATAATAATAAGATAAATTGTTTTATTATAAATTCGTAATAATGCACGCGATTACTTACTAAAAACTTCAAAAATTAACATAGTGTTTCATATAAAATCAAATAATAGAAAATTTTTACGTAAAGGGAGTTATATGGATTTTAATTTTATGCAGTTAGATTTGTTTTGAATGCTTGATTGTTTATAATCTTGATTTATTGATTCACGAGATAACTTGTTTGGTTGCGAAGCATACGGCATGTTGTCGTGTTTCGCAAATTGATATGTAGCTTGAGGCATGCTCTCTCTTCTCTCTGATAATTTATGTTG
Source organism: Trichopus zeylanicus subsp. travancoricus (assembly GCA_005019695.1). Taxonomy (NCBI): domain Eukaryota; kingdom Viridiplantae; phylum Streptophyta; class Magnoliopsida; order Dioscoreales; family Dioscoreaceae; genus Trichopus; species Trichopus zeylanicus. The sequence goes on from RXID01015341.1 coordinate 168,097, forward strand.
CTTAGAGAAAATCACAGGATTGTATGTAGGCTAGCATTTAGAGTCTTCTTCAAGAGGAGCCCAAATACCTCATGCTTGTAGTGAATCTATTGGTTATTTAGTAGAATTTTGTTCTATATAATGGTCATTATTCGTTTGCGTCTTCGAATTGCATAGTACCACCCGTTGTTGGCTCATCTATCTCAACGAAGGATTTAATTTGAGAATATTTGGTTTGAAATAATTTTATTTTTAGTTAAATTAATTAGTCTCGATTTGAAATTAAAGATACTATTTCAAAACAAGATTATTCCATTCCTTAATTTCAAATCTAATGGGGCCTAGTGTTGTAGCGTTGCTGACCACGCCGATGAATTCTTTAATAGATTTGGCGGTTCAACAGCAAAATATTCTCAACTTCTGCTTTCGTGTTATTTTACAAGTTATAGCTTTTCTGCATAAAGCATCTTCACAAAAACTGAAGTTGGTACCGTGGATGAATGTTCTATTGGCGTATGAAGCAATATAATTGAACTACTTTGTCAACCAAAATAGGTGAAAGTACATGCACTCACAGATCATGATATTATTGCGGAGCTAAAAGAGTGTCAAATCAAATTCATGTAGTAAATCGGATACTAAAATATCACACCTGACATTTTAAAAATCTCCCCCTTTAGGTATGATTTGACTACATCAATTTAACACTCTTAATCAAGAACTCTTTTATTCGACCACTTCCACCGTGTAACTCATGTCTTCGCATCAGCCTTTGATGCCCGCGCCTTTGCCGGCCTCGCCCTTGCGCCCTCTTTCTGGCCTCACGCCAGCGCCCGAGCCCTTAGGCTAGCGCCCACGTCCTTTCGCCGATATTTGTCATGAGACTAACATGTGACTCAATTCAGTCGTATTATCGTAGTAATTTTGGTCTTAAGAGTTTACACAACTTCGAACCTGAAGCTCTGATACCACTTATTGGGGAGTCGCAAGAGTGTCAAACCAGATCCATATAGTGAATCAGATATTAAACCATCCTAAAAACTCAATCTCATGAGATATGAGTCTTTTTCACTATATCTATTGGACTCTATTTATTCAATATCCGATGTGGGACTAATTCATCACACCTGACATTATAACAATCTCCCCCTTCAAGTGTGATTTGACCACATCAATTTAACACTCTTAATCAAGAACTCTTTTACTAGACCACTTCCACCGTATGACTCATGTCCTCACACCGGCCTCTAGTGCCCGTGCCCTTGCGTCGGCTTCTGGCGCCCACACTTATGTGCTCGCCATCCTCTCGCCAGCAAATGCGCCCTCTCTCCGGCCTCAAGTCAGCCTCGCGCGAGCGCTCGAGTCCTTAGGCCTGCACTCATAACCTTGCTGGCCTCGCGCCCGCGTCCTCTCGCCGGTCTTTGCTATGAGATTAACATGTGACTCAATTCAGTCGCATCATCACGATCATTTTAGTTTTAAGAGTTTGCACGGCTTGGAACTTAAAGCTCTGATACTATTTATTGGGATTCGCAGCGGAAGGTTCACGAATCACCTTGTTCTCAAACAATACAAGAAACGGAAAGTAATACAAGATAAAAGAAAATAACAAGATAAGGCAGCGAAAGATCCACTATCAAAAGAAAATGCTTTTATAAGAATTTACAAGAAAAACTTCACTCTTTCTTACTCAACTAAACTCTTTCACTAAGCCTCAGCAATGCCTTCACCTTCAGAGAGAATTGCCAAAAGAGCACCACGAGAAACCACCACGAGAGACCACCGAGAAACACTAAAAAGACCCACATAAGAGAGCCAATAGTCTCTCTCTTTCTCTCTAGTTCAACCTTTTAATACTACATCACACCTAAACCCTATGTATTATAGTATATTTATAGATCATTACTGAGTCTGAGGTTTACTCTAATTATAACTCCTAATATTAGAAATCAATCATAAATCTAAATCCAACTTTGGATTCCTACTTTAACTCAAACTCTAATTCGAGTTCAAGACACCTAAAACTCAACAATCTCTACCTTGGTTTGAACTCGGGCGTGCCACTATCAAGAATCTTCAGCCGTCATCTCTCATCCAGCCTCTGCCCCTAGGCTACTATCTTATTCAACTAATCACAAGATGCGAGCTCGAGCCAAACTCAAATTTGCTCTTCATGCCTACAGTCTTGTATTAAGACCCAATTACTTAATAAGTCTTACTTGAGATCTGTACGTCAATATGACAGAACTTATCCATTAATTGGGGATACAATTAAGAATTATTATATAGCACAAGAAATACTTGATGCCAAATCATTTTGAAAGCTTTTCGGATGACTTATGTCTGCTGTTGTAGTAAAAGTAATTTGAGAAGAACTTTTATCTCCCATAAAATTACTCTGACTATCATGCTTCATCTTCACTACTATAACCATCGGAACTCCACTTGCAATGGTGTTCCCTATTAATCGATAAACATTGCCGCACTTCTCACCTTTCATCCGGATTCTAATACCATGCGTCACCTTCATGACTCTATCTCTTGCTGAATAATTACAGCCTTTTGAATCCAGTACACCAAGTAAAATTAGATTTCTTCACATCTTGGGGACATACCTCACCCCAGTAAGAGTACGAATTGCTTCATTAAACATCTAAATTTTGATTGTTCCCACACCGGCGATCTTATAGGCTGAATTATCGCCCAAATAAATAATACTTTCCTTCTTATTCTCCTCATAAGAAGTAAACTAATCCTTCCTGGAGCAAATATGATAAGAACTACCGGAATCTAAAATTCACTTACTATAAGTGCCGATTTCTGCGGATACTGCAAGAATGTCTTCATTTGCACTATTCTTCGAAGTATCATCCGCTATTGCCGTCGCCATATTGAAGGACTCTATTTTCCCACGTTCAGGGCAATTCCGTCTAATGTGGTCATACTTCTTACATGAATAACATTGTACTTTCACCTTCAATTTTAATTTGGACTGTTGCTTACCTTATTCACATTCTCTTAATCTTCCTCTTTCATGAGTTACCAATCCTTCACCAAACTCCATATTAATATTGGAGTTTTTCCTCTTTTCATTAGAAAGAAGACTAGTTGTCACATTTTCCATCTTGAGAGTTTCTTTACCATAAAGAATTGTGATCACAATATGATCGTAAAAAACAGGAAGAGACATCAGGAAAATCAGCGCTTTATCGTCATCTTCAAACTTCACATCAACTTTCAACAAATCATTGATAATTTTATTGAAGGCATTCAGGTGATGTAATATAGTTGTACCTTCGCTCATACGCAGTTCATACAACTGTTGTTTTAAATAGAACTTATTCGTGAGACTTTTTGACATGTACAACTTCTCGAGTTTTGTCCAGATGTCCATCGTCGTCTCTTCGTCAATGATATTGTACAAAATCTCATTAGTCAAACTTAAAATAATTAAATTCAATGTCTTTTTATCTATCTCCTCCTAGTCATCTTCTTTTACCATAAGGCAAAATTTATCTTGCCGTCAAACTTCTCCACCTCGAGTAAGGACTTTGCCATTTTGGTTGTTTGCTCCTAAGCTCTGATATCAATTGTTGGAGAGCCACAAGAGTGTCAAAACAAATCCATATAGTGAGCTGAACACCAAACCATCCCAAAAACTCAAGTTCATGAAATATGAGTCTTTTTTCACTATATCTATTGGACTCTATATATCCAATATCCAATATGGGACTTAATTCATCATACCTGATATTATAACAGATACCAATATCAGAAGCCATGAAAGCTGCTCGTAAGCTTGACATCGAAGTGATTCCAGGTGTTGAAATAAGCGCAATGTATGCCCCAAGGTAACTTCTTTGACTTCTTGAACTGCTAAATTTATTTGAGAATACGGCTGCAGCGATGGTTTCAGTGCCATAGCTCATAACTCATGGCAACACAATGGTTTAATTTATTATGATGCCTTTTATGTTGCAGCTGTAAAGTTTATTAGCATTCTGTTATTTGATATGTATTATCACTATTTTTACTTGCTTCACATTCTAATAATGGAGGGCTTGTTGGCTGTGATTAGAGATGGCTGTCACCTCCGTGCACAGGAGATGTTACTAAAGCTTGGCCAACTTAAGATGCCCATTCAGTGGGAGCATATTGCAAAGATTGCTGGGAGTGGAGTGGGTCCTGGAAGGCTGCATGTAGCTCGGGCTATGGCGGAAGCTGGCCATGTAGAAAACCTGAAGCAAGCTTTCAATAGATATCTGTATGATGGTGGCCCAGCTTATGCCATGTACGAACCCAAGCTCTTTCAAAGCTTATGTGGTTTATCTGGATATTCCTTCTAAATGTCCAAACAGGTATTTTTTTCTAAAAAAAAAAGGTTTACGAGCTTTTATTCAGGGGAAATGAGCCATTTGCCGAGGCTGTTGTGCAACTAATTTGTCACACCAGTGGTGTAGCAGCTTTAGCACACCCTTGGGCATTGAAGAAATGTTTCTATTATTAGGAGCTTGAAGTCCGCTGGCCTTCGCGCTATAGAAGCTTTCAGATGCGATGGAAAGCTAGCAAGTATGATGCTTCAAACTCTATTGCCTTAGACAATAGTTCATATATTTTGTCTTTTAAGTTTGGTCACATCCTCATGTTACATGAACATGTTTTCTTTATTGGATCCCTAGTTAATGATGCTTCCATATTGTGTTTGCTCTTATTCATCACATGCAGCCAGAATTTTTGTTTTTTGGACAGGCTTCTGTTATATAGCTGATACCCATGAAGCTTGGAGGATCAGATTACCATGGAAGAAGTTTGTTACACTACTAAATTTTTATCCTGAAATTTTATCTGTAATGGTATTAAGGTTCGCCCACCTCAACTTACCAAAATCATATAAACCCATAAGAATATAGAAAAAAAAATACAACAGTCTTATTAACTTTTTATTACTCACATAAAAAAAATATAACTCTAATATAAAAAAACGCTACAAGTCTCTCTCTAAAAGTTCTGCTTAGTCGATCATTCTTTGTGCATAAACTAAATTTTCTTCAGTTGACTGTGCTTTAGTCCCACATAATCTGCCGTATTTTAACCCTGGTTTATCATATTTATTTCTTGGACCTTTTGCCATGTAAGTTGGTTTATTCTGTTGGCTGCAGTACTGCCTTTGGATGTGTTGGATATTGTGATTTGTTACATCAAAAGTCATTTGGGTGTTTGTGATGGTAGATTTTTTGTGTTTTCTGATGTCCAGCCAAACCCCTATCTGCAGGGAAAAGTAGTTAAGTAGTTTTTTTGGGCAACAAAAATTGTTAAATGCTTGAAGACTGCACGGGTAGAACATATTCAGCTGTTGAGCATTGAGAAGTGATGTTTAGTACTGTTGGAAACATCGATGATATTACAACGACATGAATGTAAATCTAGGGATACCTTGGCCTCACTGAAGAAGCAACCGGAATTTTCATGCTTTTTATTCCAGTGTTTGCGAGCAAATCTTCACGGGCTTGTTGTGTAGTACATGATAATTTCCGAGAGAAGGGTGTAAAATTGTGGCTATAGCCAATTTATGCAGCCCATGATTTTGGTCCATCTTTCTTTGCTCCTGCATGAATCTCCAAATTAAAGAACTTTCCACGTCTTTATTTTGGTGTTGATTGTGTTGATTGTTGGATTGCCGACGTACAGTCCAGGAAGGTGTTTTTCATCACTCACCACTGTTGTTAGTGTAGCAGTTAAATGTTTAGTTATCTCAACTTTCTTTTGTTACACAGGTTATTGCAACACTGAAAGGCCATTCAGACTACTGCTTTCCATCGGCTTGGAATCCTGATGGCAACATTTTGGCTACCGATAGCCAAGACACAACTTGCAGGCTGTGGGACATGAGAAATCTCTCCAAGTCCATCGCTATCCTCAAAAGGAGGATGGGAGCTATAAGGGGCATTAAGTTATCTACTGATAGCCAGTTCTTGGCCATTGCTGAGGCAGCTGATTTTGTTCACGTATATGATATTTGGTGAGATTGCAGGCCTGTCTTCCAGTCCAGACACAGAGACACTTTTTGTTGGCATTGCAGATGGCACTTTACGGTAGCTTGTTGGAGTTCAGAAGACGGCATCAACACATGTATCTAGATTCATTCCTGTGATGCCTGAATTGCCAATATACTTGGCTTCGGGATTGCAGTAAATAGTAGAGGGTGCAGGTCTGTACAGTGGTTCTTTGTTCTTGTTTCTGAAGGGTTAACTTTATAAGAGTAACAAGCCAGTGAAGAGAGATTTTTTTTTTGTAATTACAAAGCTCAAGGAATTACAATATTAACTTGTAGTTATTGATTCAAATTTTGAGAGATCCTGGCTGCAATATTCTAGTTAAAATTTTTAGATTATTTTGGATAGGAACTTCCATTTAATTAGATTTGAAGTTGATTAACATGTCCAAATTCTTTCTATATTGGAGTTTTAGGGGGTTATTTGATTTGAGATGATCCCAAGTAGTCCTACTATGCAGTGAGTTCTTGGAGTTAGTATGACTAATATTATGTATTCTAGATTTATTTTTGTGATTAATTATATTAGCTATTAGATATTTGGTTGTAAAACTATAATAAACTATAATAAAGCTAGCTAGTATGAAACAAAACAGGGCTAAATCCAGGTCTACTCATCCAAACATGGATTCAACATTTTATTATTCCGTCCAAATAAAGAATATAAAATTTAACTGTTTTGCGGTTAAAGTTTCATTATAACTGACTAATTATCTTAATCACAAATGGCGATTATTATAATGCAAACGACCCCAAAGACTTATTGGGCTCAAAAAATGGTGCGAAGAATGAACTTTTATGAATCCGAACTAAAGAATCTACTGTCAAGATTTATCTCATCCAAATAATACATTCAGACCAAATTTAAGAGTCTATATTGTTAAGTTGTCATCATCACTCACTAATTGTATTCATCACAGGCTTATTGGACTTGAAAAATGGCGCAAAAATAGCTTACTTTTCTAAATCTGAGACTGATCGATTTATTTGAAAGAAAATAATTTGAACTTCCAGCTAAGCCACCTCATAGTGTTAAAAAAAAAAAAAAAAAAAAAAAATTGAATCAGAGATATTTGAAGTAGTTTTTACACGTTCTGCAACGTTGTCAACTGCTTGAAACTTAATTTGCAGACAAGGGGACGTGAGAAGCCATGAGCATCCATTGTTAGCTACTTAACTGAGTTGCTAATGACTTTCAATTTACTAATCCAAGTTTAATAATAAAACAGAGAAAAAAAAAAAGGGATGCTCTCCTCTGCATGCGGGAGCACGAGCACGTGAAATGTGTTAGGGTTTGAGCAAGCACGCCATCCTTTCTTTAAAGGCGAATCCAAGCTTTGTACCAAGCAAAAAAATAGTAAAACCCCAGATTAACACAATGTAGCGCATGCGCATGTCTGAGTAAAACTAGCCTCCTTCCGCAAGCACGCTCCATGTCTGCAGCCAAACTCGCTCCAAATAGAATGAAACCAGGGCTTAGTCTCCACCGCCTGTAATCTTGGCCTCTTTTGTGCCCCCTTCTACTTCGCCTCTCACAGTTATCCATCCATGACTAAGGACCCTTTGATCTTGAATTAAACAAATAATTAAAATTATTGATTGTATTAAAATTAATTTATATTAAATTGCTGTTATCTCCTACTTAAAATATTTACACAATTTATTTTGCTTGTTAAAAGCGCCAGCTCAAACTTGATCGATTTGTTCATTCAATCGATGGATTTAATAAAATTATTAAAAAATAAACCTCGGAACTTGAAATTATATATTCTATATAATGTCTGATATTATTCGGGAAAGGTTCCATCCAAGACAAGACGTACCAGGCTTTAATCACGCGTTTGGGGACCGTAGGTCAGATTTGTAATTTCTAAAAGTTCCAAGGGGTTAAATCCAACTTTCCCAAATCGGAGTCTTCCCAGGGGGCCACATGCAAAAATATCGCCCGGACCACGCGCGCTCATTGCTTCTTCCCGCGCTTCGTACTCAGAATTGAGAAAACAAAATCCGAGGCGCGTCCCGAATTCGATCGCGTTTCATTGCACCCACGTGTCGCCCATCTACGCATCTGTCTGGACCTCGTCTCTGCCCTCCGATCCCAACCTAACGATCAGGATTCTTTCCTTTTGGTGGGACCTACACGGATGATGGCGGATGGGACAGTTGAGGTGGAGGACAGCCATGGTGGGTCCCGCGCTTTTTGTTTTGACCATTGACTTTGACTCTCGGGGGCGCAGAGCAGTCACGGATCTCTCGGGTTAAGAGTTTATTAAGCTTGAGTTAGGTTAGCCGACGCTAATGTGGAGGATTTTTTGGCGCGCGGAATTTGATGCAGTAGGCGCGTAGCCGACACTAGGGTCGTTACGGTCGTTATGTGGCCGTTTGGCCGAATGCCTGGTTCAGGTTAACCGGAAAGCCAAACTGACAAAAGCTCATTAAGGCATGTTTGGTTCGTGAATGAACGGGGATTAAATCAAACTGTCCTGAATTACCCGCGGTGAATAAATCAAAATAGATATTTTTTAATCATAAATAAATTATTTTTCAATATTATTCAGGCTTATTTGCCACAAAATATGTGTGCGAGTTTTTTAAAACTCGTAGGATGGATATTGAAGCAATTATAATTGTTTTTAAGGGTATCAAAGCAGAAGTTCCTATTATAATTTTTTCGGTTGCCATGAACCAAATATTTGGTTCACTTAACCGTTTGGTTCTCTTTGGTCCACGTAGTCCACCGCCTGCTAGATTCGGCTACGATTCTCCTGACGGCAAATATCATTAAAGTAGTGATTTAGATGATAAGATCTTAGGGTTGGGATTAGAGTTAAAATTAGGATTAGGAGGATGTTTCCTTCTCCAACGTCGGGGTGAAGGAATAACTCGTTTTTTAAGGCGGAAAGCAAATGTAGGGCACACCCGGCCCGAGCCCAGCCCCAAAGCTTGGATCGCTTTGCAAACTTCAACATGCGAAAATCGCTGGACCAGCGACTTACTTAACTATGGTTAAGCTCAGTAACTATGATGGTTACATTTTAGTTAAGCAACCCCGAAAAACAAGAACCTCGTCGGTTGCGCCGCGTGCAATGGCCTTCGAATGTGCGTCCTAATTTTATAATTTTTAAAATTAAACTTAATTTTAAATTTTTAATTTTTTAAATTTTAGCGATTTGAACTGAGAATTAGATTTTTGTTTTTGATTTTAAATTGATTCTAAAGAAATTCTAAATTGATATATTAATTTTTTAAACTATTATTTTTTGAAAAATTTATATTTTACGTTATAATACTTTAAAAACTCAATATAATTTCTAAAATAATATTTTTTTGTGACATTCATTTAAATCATAATTTTGATTAAAAATTGAGAAACAGATTAAAAAATTTATAAATATGAAACTAAGTTTTGACAAATATGTAATGTATACATTATATAAGTATATATAATATATTTATATACTAATAGAAAATCGACATAGTTTTAGTTTATCAATTTATTATAAAAAGTAAAATCACAACTAAGATCGATTTTACGATTTTTTTAAAAAATAAAAATCAGAATCATACCAATTTATTTTAAAAATTGACTTTTTGGTATGATATTATATATCGTTTTTTCACTTCTTTTACTTAAGCTTAAGTTCATATATGGACAAGATTGGCGCATTTAATAATAGATGATATATGATAATCCAACTAATAAAAAAATAATTAAATTATTTTTTTGGCATATGGTTCCTTGTCCGACTAGAGGAAGACTAGTATTTTTTTCAAAATTGGCTTTATAATAATTTGATATTGAAAAACTAACTAATTTTTTTTTATAATAAATGAATTTAATAGAAAATTAAAATAATTAATTTTTATTTTTTTAATAAAAAACTAAATTTTTAGTATAATTATTTTTTTGCCGTTTGGTTACTAGTTGGACTAAGACTAGCTAGTCCTAAACCTAATCCATTACTAAAAGATGGCTATAAAATTATTTTAAGAAAATTTTCTTTTTAGCCTATTGTCAATTCTTTCTGGTTCAAGCCCCCTCCAATTATTTTTGCCTTTTAGTCTATATTTTCGAAAATGTCTTCTACTTCAACTCCTCAATACCACTTGGCACTCACGAAATTTGATTTTTTTCCGGCCATCCCTCTTTTATGTGTGAACAAAAGATTGATGATGGTCTTTCTTCCAATTAAATCAAAATTTCTATTTTCGATCTCTTTCTCATCTCCAATCTCTTTCCTATCTACGTCTCCCTGTCATTTTCATCCCCATTATTCTTGTGTGCTCTCTGAAGGTGTTTCGTCATCATCTCCCTTTATGACTCTCTTTTTTGCAAAGACCATCTTTATCCTCCTTCCCATCTTTCATTTTCCCATTGTTCTCATGCACACTCTTTAACAAAGCTCCAATCGTTATCTCCTTCTTCAACTCTCCTTCCCAATTTTCTCTGTATTTTGGTATCACCACTCCTCCTTTGGCTCCTCTTCATGGCACCACTTCTTCTCTAACTCCCCTTAACTAGCTGCAATTTTGCTCACTGATTTTGATTTTATTCACCGACCTATGATCTCCTTCTGACCCTATTTCCGACCATGAAATCTTGACCATCCTTACGTGTAGAAATGAATACATATGTGCAAAAAAATAAATATATTATACCTTATACATGAGTATATTTAGTATGTGAAATAAATACATGAAAATTAAAGCTTGATACATTCTTTTTAAACATGAATGAATACTTATACTCATAGGTGAATATACTATGTCACAAAATGAATACAATATAATAAAATAGTGAAATATATTATGTTCCTTAACTCCCAAGCCTTTCTATTTTTCAATATTGTGAAGGAATCACAAGTCTCAAATCGGTAACAATCAATATCGAAAATGAATACGTATGTATACAAAAATAAATATATTACACCTTAGGCAATAATACCTTTAATATATAAAATAAATATAATATAACCAAAGGTATAATACATTATGTTTCAAATATGAATACTTATGCTCATAGGTAAATACATTATGCCATAAAATAAATACATTATAATAAAAGAGTGAACATATTTTGTTCATAAATTCTCAAACATTTCTTACTCCAATATTAAGAGGAAATCACAAGTCTCAAATCAGTGGCAATCAAAACCAAGAGCATCTAATGTAGTGAAAGGAATAATAGATTATTGGAGTAAGAGCAATCTAAGACTTCATGATTGAAAATAAAGCCTAAAGGATATTACGAATTAGTGAAAAAAATTGGAACTAGTGAGAAAAATTGAAAGCGGTGAAGGAAAATTGGAGAAGGAATGGTGTGATGGGAGTCAAAGGAGGATTACTGGCACTGAATTGCAAAGAGCGCCAATGAAATAGATTTTAAATTGAAGGAGGAGGTGATGAAGGGTTGTTAGAGAATGAGTGATTCAGTATAGGAGAGTCAAATGAGGAATGGTGGTGCCAAATTGCAAAGAACGTTAGCAAAATAAATCAGAACTGAAGGAGGAGATTGTGAAGGGAATTGTTACTGCAGAATAATATGGCAATAGAAACAATGAATACACAAACAACAAGGAGAAGACAGCCAAAACATCATCAAAAAACATATATAGAAATATTTGAGATGAGAATGGTGGGAAGATAGAGATAGGAAGATTTTATATAAGAATTCAGTTTAAATGAGAATAACACCATCATCAACCTTTTATTTGGACAGAGACATGGGCAGTATTGAAAAAAATCAAGTCCAATTAGCTTCAAGTGACATAAACGAATTGAAAAGGAAGAATTTTTCGAAAATACCGATTAAATGAGAAGAAAAATTTGGATAAAAAAAATCGATAAATACTATAAAGAATTTTTACAAACAAAGAAAAATTAATGTCGAGTAGAATAATTTTTTTTAATTTTTATAAGTGAATTAATTCATAGCAATATAACTTGTTTTTAATTTTTTTTTCTCACGTTATAATTTGGGAGTAACTATTACTAGTCCAAACTCAGGAACATAATATATAGCTATCTCATGATTTCTGAGAATTAAATTTCTGTTTTGGAAGTAAAAATTACTCCAATTAAGTTTATTTAGAGATATGTACAAAATAAATCACATCAACATATTATTATTTTACATTTTTGTTTCAAATAATGGTTCTATAAACAAAGCCTAAGCATGATAGATTTTAGATTAATGATCATGAAAATTTGTCTCCATCCAAACAAATAGAGATATTAGCCGGAACCATCAACTTGCTAAGGTTTTTGAGAAAGCTTTTTGGTATGGCTTGTCAGCTCACGTGAACGAACCACATGAAAATGGTGCTCTCTTTTGCTTGGCCTTAACTTGTGGCCAAGGGCGACGTGGGCTCTCGCTTGCATTTATTTATTTATTTTTTTTTTTGAGCTTTATCTGGAACACTCTTCATTGGATTTTGATTATTCTTTGTTGCTCATCAGGATTGTGCCCACATACATCACCGTCTTCATAACCCAATAGAACCAAACATATAAACAAGCCCAAGCCAAGGATTTAGATAATCTAAATATTTAATCCACGATTAGATCGACATTACAGCTATCCAATAATGGCTTACGGGTGCATCGCACAGCCGCAATTTTGAATTTCTTATCTATTAGTATTACTGGAATTCTTCGCTTGTTTAAATTCAAAATATATCCGGTGAGATCACATCATGCCAAATTATTTTCATATTTATTGATGGTCCATTCCGTTAACCATCAGCATTAGTTTTCGTTTTAGTACATCTTTTTCTATCCATGCCGATTCCAGCCGATATCGGTTTTTTTTATTTCGATCGAAATTCGAGCTGAAAATTTTTTACTTCACAAATTTTTTTTTTTTATCCTGATTTTTTCTATTAGTGTTGGAGATTTGATCCTTCTCAAATAACTCCCTTAATTTTAGGCCTATTTAAGATTCTCGTTCGAATTGAGTATCTCGATCAAACTTGCCGGATTAATTAGGGTCGAGCCAGTTGCCGAGCCGAAGCCGAAAATCCAGTACCTCCCCCTTGCTTCACTCCCAAATCCATTCCCGTAAGCCAGAACAGCCAATCGGGCACTGAAACCTGTCCAGTCACTCACACGTGCCAGTATCGACCGACACTTGCCAGTCAGCTGGACACCTGTTTCATTTCCATTGCCTACGACCAATGAACTGTGTCCGTGACATCAGTTACCCCTCGGCAAGCGTAAGATTAAGACTTATGTAATTAACTATATTAACCACGGGATTAACGAATTTGAAAATGGAGATTTCGTGCTTATATAAAGTAGCCCCTTTAGTGCTCTTTCTTCCCAAGAGAGACGTCCCCGCCGCCTCCACTGCTGCCGCCCAACCACCTTCCACTTTCCGGTGAGCTCGAGGGATCCCCCAAGCTTCCCAAAAATCCCACCTTTCGTTTTTCTCTGAATCCTCTTCTGCAAATCTCCTGCCTTTCCTTCTAAAAATCTGGTTTGGAGCCGTCTTTTCGCAAAAGAAGCGAGCTTCAATCCTTTTTTTCTAGGAAGAGCTTGACGTTTTCAGAACACAGATCCATATCTTTTTATTCTTCTGGGTTTTTTTTGTCTTTTTCTGTGTTGATCATCCAACAGAGCTTGTTTTTCTGTAGCTCTTTGGTTGTTTTTTCTTTGATTTTTCTTGTTTTAGATCTTAAGAGGCTTTCTTTCTATCTAGAACCTCTTCTTGTCAAATTCCCATCTGCTGCCTGTTCTTTGGTTTTGATTAAGAACCAGGTGGTGTTCTTTCTTTCTTCTTCTTCTTCTTCTTCTTCTCCAAAAATCCTATCTCTTTGCTAGATTTAGCCTGTTAATCCATGGCCACTACTCTAGATATGTTGTACAGTGGCTGGCCTAGCTTCTCCTCTGACTCCTTGACGGAGGACCTCATGGGGGTACTTGAGCCTTTTATGAAGAGTGCTTCCCCCTCTTCTCCCGATCCCACCCCTTCTCCTTCTCCTTCTCCTTCTCATTGCTCTTCTTCCCCATCTTCTCCTTCTCTCCCTTCTTCTTCTTCCCCTTACTTCTTCTCCACCTCTTTCTTTCCTTCTGTGTCCTATCAAAATCCAAACTTGGATTACCTTTCCACTCTCAACGCTCATCCTGCTCCCATTGGTCTCAACCATCTCAACCCTGTGCAGATTCAGCAAATCCAATCTCAAATCCAGTACCAGCAACAGCTTCAGCAACTTCAGCTTCGTCATCATCAGCAGCAGCAGCTTGGCCATGGCCAGAAAGCTCTGAATTTTCTCGGCCCCCGGCCGCAACAAATGAAGCACGCCGGCTCCCCGCCCGCGGCGAAGCCTGCTAAACTCTACCGCGGCGTCCGGCAGCGCCACTGGGGCAAGTGGGTCGCCGAGATCCGCCTCCCCAAGAACCGCACGCGGCTCTGGCTCGGTACCTTCGACACAGCGGAAGAGGCTGCCTTGGCCTACGACCAGGCCGCCTACAAGCTCCGCGGCGACTTCGCCCGCCTCAACTTCCCTAACCTCCGTCACACTGCCAATGCCGTCGGTCCCCTCCACTCGTCGGTGGACGCCAAGCTGGAAGCCATCTGCCAGAGCTTGGCCAATTCCTCGGCGAAGAAAGGGGCGGTGGAAACCCCGACAGTTGTAGAGGATAGTAAGTCAGAGATCTCTTCGGAGACGGAGTCGTCGTCGTCGCCGGGGTTGGAGATGCAGAGCTTGGACTTCACAGAGGCGCCGTGGGATGAGTCCGAGAACTTCATGCTCAAGAAGTATCCTTCTTATGAGATCAACTGGGATGAGATTCTCTCTCAAGCTTAGATTTTACTAGTGTTGCGTGGTCTTTGCTTTGTTTTTCCTCTTCTCGTTCAGTTGTTAAGTCTGTTTAGTTTGGTGTCTGTAGTAGTGCCTCTCTAATGGCTGATGCAGATGGAGTTTTTAACATTTGCATTGCTTTAGGAGCTTTTAGTGTGTATGTATGTATCAGATAGGTCTCCTGGTTTGCTGGTTTTTTCTTAGCAATCACCAGGGAGATGTCAAGAAAGTGCACTTGTGATTGTTGTTGATTGTTGTAATTGTAATGTTTTTAGATTTGCAAGTATTATTATGTATTATGATGTATCGTTTTGTGGATGTCTGCTCTGTTGTATATTTGCTTTGTGGGTTTGTTTTGCATTTGGGAACAAGTATTCTTAACTTATTACTTTGTAAACTCTTTAGAAATGCATATTTGAATTGATTCATAATCAGAATCAAGCCTTGTGAGCATTGTTTAGCTTGGTTCTTGGTGTGCATGCAGAGGTTCCGAACAAAACAGCGACCACACAAGTGGGAGAAAATCCTTTAAAAAATGTCATATTTGGTCTTGTTCATGGTCAGTTGCTTCATTTCAAAGGCTTTGAACTGAAAATGTCAAGTGGGCAAGAGAAGAACAGTCACTTATGAGAACACGTTGTAAAGCAACAGTGAAGGCAAGACTTTTCTGTGTGAATTCGTAGAACTATTCAAATATACTCTTTTCAGATCCTTAAAGTCTACTCAATTACGGTAGCTTTTATCTCAACATATGTATGGACCCTAGGAGTAAAGAAGCATCTGGAATCCATCTTTCCTTTGCTTATCCCTGGGAAAGTTGGAACCCACTCTGCCTAGCATTATTGCAGAAGGGTCCCCCACCATTGAAAGCTGGAAACACCTACTCAATTCCGTCTCTTTCTTCCTATTATTTCCTTCTCACAGTCGAAACCTGATTGCTTGAGCTATGAGGAATTAGGACATCACTCCCTTTACTCTTAGACAATATTTTAGTATTTATTTGGCACCCAACCCTCATCACTTGAGCATACTTTTCAAACATTTGGCACCCAACCACTATGCTTCCAGAAATAGAATTCTATTCTATATTAGTAACCTTAGAAGAGAGAGAGCATGCTCTTGAGTATTCATGGCGAGCCTTTTTTTCGGGGGGGATTTTTCGGTTACAAACTCGCTTACAAACAGAGGATTGTTGCCTTCCTCACCAACCAATCTGTTGCCACTAAATATATGCTCTATGGCAAACGTTTGAAAGAAATGGAAACGCTAGTTATGTGCGTATTCCTGGTGGAATGAGGAAATGAAATATCTTTTTACAAGTCTGCTAACATTTTCAAGTGGCTTATTGCTTTTACTCTTCAGACTTGAAAAACTTGAACAAGTAAAGATTTAAATTAGGAATAATTGGTTTTGAGTAAAAAATTAGAAAACAAGAAGAGGAAAATGTTGGCAATGAGCTGGAATGAGCTGCTTTCCACGATGGGAGAATCTATTCATCACGTGAGAGCGAAGAGAAGGGGCTTTCAGAGAGGAGGTGCCAGAGTTTGATCAGCCTCTGTACTCATTGCGGTGTGCTCCGTCGGTTTGTCTTCATCTTTTCCTTTTTCTTCTTCCACTTGACTTTGAGAGCACAAGAAGAACACAAGCAATTGGGATGAAATAATTGAGGCAATTCCTGTTTGAGGTCAACCTCGTGCAGTTGTCGAACACGACCTCAAAGCACATTAGCACATGCCCAAAGCTGCACTTGAGGGCCATTTGTTGCTATTCTTTTCCCATAAAATTTCACATAAATACCCAGACAAAATTGACATTTGACCTTTGTAGCGGTTGAGTTTTAGGTATCTCGAATTTGAATTAGAGTTTGAGTTAAAGTAGAAATTCAAAGTTGGATTTAGATTTACGATTGATTTGTATTATTAGGAGTTATAATTAGAGTAAAATTCAGACCCAATAAGAGTCTATAAATATACTATAATATATAGGACTTATGTGTGGCATAATATTGAGGTTGAAATAGAGAGAAATAGAGAGAGAGGAATAGAGAGAATAGAGAAAAAAGAAAGAGAGTGTTGGCTCTCGTGTGTGGGTTTTTCTTGTGTTTCTCGGTGGTCTCTCGTGATTGTTTGCTCTTAGGTTCTGATACCAATTGTTGGAGATTCTCTCTGAAGGTGGAGGCGTTGCCGAGGTTTGGAGAAAGAGTTTAGTTGAATAAGAAAGAGTGAATTTCTTCTTGTAAACTCTTGTAAAAGCCTTTAGCTTTTGATAGTGGATCTTTCGCTATCTTATATTGTTATTTTCTTTTATCTTGTATTACTTTTCGTTTCTTGTGTTGTTTGAGAATAAGGTGATTCGTGAACCTTCCGCTGCGAATTTCAACAATTGGTATCAGAGTGTAGGAGCAAACAACCAAGATGACAAAGTCCTTACTTGAGGTGGAGAAGTTTGACGGCAAGATAAATTTTGCCTTATGGCAAAAGAAGATGAAGACGGTTCTTACTTTTCAAGGTCTGCAAAAGACGTTAGAGGGAAAAGAAAAGAAGCCGGTCAAGATAAGCAATGAAGACTGGGAGGAGATAGATCAAAAGACATTAAATTTAATTATTCTAAGCCTGACTGATCAGGTTTTGTATAATGTCATTGACGAAGAGACGACGATGAATATCTGGACAAAACTCGAGAAGTTGTATATGTCAAAAAGTCTCACGAACAAGTTCTATCTGAAACAACAGTTGTACGGACTGAGTATGAGCGAAGGTACAACTATATTACATCACCTAAATGCTTTCAATAAGATTATCAATGATTTGTTGAAAGTTGAAGTGAAGTTTGAAGAGAACGATAAAACGCTGATTCTCTTGATGTCTCTTCCTGCTTCGTACGATCATATTATGATCATAATTCTTTATGGTAAAAAAATTCTCAATATGGAAGATGTAACAACTAGTCTTTTTTCTAATGAGAGAAAGAGAAACTCCAACATTAATATGGAGTTTGGTGAAAGATTGGTGGCTCACGAAAGAGGAAAATTAAGAGAACGTAGAGAAGGCAAGTAACGGTCCAAATCAAAATTGAAGGCGAAAGCACAATGCTATTCATGTAAGAAGTATGACCACATTAGACAGTATTGCCCTGAACGTGGGAAGATAGAGTCCTCCAATATGACGACGATAATAGCGGATGATACTTCTGATAATAGTACGGATGGAGATGTTCTTGCAGTATCCGCAGAAATCGACACTTCTGGTAAGTGGATCTTAAATTCCGGTAGTTCTTACCATATTTGCTCCAGGAAGGATTGGTTTACTTCTTATGAGGAGAATAAGAAGAAAAGTACTATTTGGTTGGGCGATAATTCAGCCTGTGAGATCGCCAGTGTAGGAACAGTCAAAATCCAGATGTTTGATGGAGCGATTCGTACTCTTACTGGGGTGAGGCATGTCTCCAAGATGCGAAGAAATCTAATTTCACTTGGTGTACTGGATTCAAAAGGCTGTAATTATTAAGTAAGAGATGTAGTCATGAAGGTAACACGTAGTATTAGAATCCTAATGAAAGGTGAGAAGTGCGGTAATGTTTATCAATTAATAGGGAACACCATTGCAGGTAGAGTTCCGATTGTTACAGTAGTGAAGAGGAAGCATGATACTCGGAGTAATTTAATGGGAGATAAACGTTCTTTTCGAATTATTTTCACTACAACAACAGACACAGATCATCCGAAAACCTTCCAAAAGTACAAGACTGTAGGCATGAAGAACAAATTCGAGGTTGGCTCGAGTTCGCGTCTTGAAATTAGCTAAATAAGTTAGTAGCCCAGGGGCAGGAGTTGGATGAGAGATGACGACTGAAGATTCGTGATGGTGGCATGTCCGAGTTCAAGCCAAGGTAGAGATTGTTGAGTTTTAGGTGTTTCGAACTCGAATTAGAGTTTGAGTTAAAGTAGGAATCCAAAGTTGGATTTAGATTTATGATTGATTTGTATTATTAGGAGTTATAATTAGAGTAAAACTCAGACCCAATAAGAGTCTATAAATATACTATAATATATAGGGTTTATGTGTGGCGTAATATTGAGGTTGAACTAGAGAGAAATAGAGAAAGAGGAATAGAGAGAATAGAGAAAAGAGAAAGAGAGAGAGTGTTGGCTCTCATGTGTAGGTCTTTCTAGTGCTTCTCGGTGGTCTCTCGTGGTTGTTTGCTCCTCGGCTCTGATACCAATTGTTGGAGATTCTCTCTGAAAGTGGAGGCGTTGCCAAGACTTCGAGAAAGAGTTTAGTTGAATAAGAAAGAGTGAAGTTCTTCTTGTAAACTCTTGTAAAAGTCTTTATCTTTTGATAGTGGATTTTCTGCTATCTTATCTTGTTATTTTCTTTTATCTTGTATTACTTTTCGTTTCTTGTGTTATTTGATAATAAGGTGATTCGTGAACCTTCTGCTGCGAATCTCAACATATAGCCTTACAAAATTGGTCTATACAACCCTGGGTTTGGTCAAGCAAATTCGGGTCGAATCAAAGTGGATCCACCTAACCCGCTAGCAGGTTGATGAGCGAGTTAACTCGATCCGTCTAATGTAGTTCGTTTAATTAGAGACCTACATAAATTTTTTCAAGCAAATATTGTATATAACTAAATAAAATATTATTAAGATAATCGAAATTTGAATTACAGAATATATATTACTAAGCAAAGCATTAATCATATATGAGTTCAACCAAAATTACAAAAAATTAAACACAAAACCCTTATGTGTGGGAGAAAAAAAATTCTTTTTCGTCCTTAAAAATAGGTATCTTGAGTCTCTCGAGTCTCTTGACCCGTACCTGACCCGTACTAAAATCAGGTTTGAAAATATAACCCACACCCAACTCGGGTCACCCAAATTGGATTGGGTTGGATCGGGTCGAGACAATTTTTGTCCCGTGGGGTGGATGCTAATTTTGATTTTACAAGGATGACGATGAAAAAATATTGATTTATGGAATTTCAGGAGGCCCAAAGTGGTTGCCCATGTACATGCATACATACTACAAAAATTGACATTAGAATGAGCCCAAATGACTACAAGCCTAATCTTGGTTTAGCCCAGCCTGGATCTTGGGGCTGAAATTGATTAAGCATTTAAAAATGGTTGCAATTACAATCTATGGCCCATCAATGACAAATGCTAGCTTCATTCCAAGAAACAAATCGAACCACTAAAATAAACAAAAATGGCAAATAACAAAGCGATTTCGATATGGAGAACAAAATCCTCAGTTGTAATCTCATCTCTTTGTTCTCTGGAACCTTAGCCCACAGACATGAGATCTTTCTTCACCACCCTCGAGTTCACCAAACTGTCCAAAAATGGCAAGATTGATGCCTTCTCATGTTCATGAAATCTCCAGAAAATGGCAATGCGGTTGCACAAATTATCTTGAGAATTCTTAAAGCACAAACTACAAACACTCTAAATGCTCTTCGAACTCATATATTGCATGAAAAAGCGCACGACTTTGTTCTTCAGTTCCACGTATAAAGCAACCAAATCAGCCTACGCATGCCAAATCCTTGATCATATTCCAAATTCCGCTCGCAGTTTCGTCCTAGTCCCCGAGTTCTTTAAAGATCTCTCTCTGCGAGATGCTCGGGCCCCTTCGACCCCGAAATCTCCGATCGGAATAGAACAAAACGCGGCCGACCATCCACCAGTCTCTCTTTCTTTCTTCCTTTCGACAATCACGTTGCTAAAAACCTTTTTACAAGTTACAAAAAACTTAGACCCCGATGAAATGAAGAAGAACAAAGAGAATAAGAGAATAAGGTATAATAATCCAATTATGAGATTTGAGGCTTGAATGGACTAGAAATAGTAATAGGAACCTTCGTATGCATGCCAATTGTAGGGTTTGAATTCATTTGGTGTTATTGAAGTTCAGAGTATCAAATGACGCAAGGGGATCCTTCCTTTATACTTTATATTCATTTCACACATACAACATTCTCTCCAACAAGCCCCCTTTTTTTCTAGCAAAAGAGCTCGAACAATGCCATTCACTAGGAATCTCATGGCTCTTTCACAACCCTAGCTTTTTCTACATCGTTGGTATTGTGCATATTAATTCCTCTCCAGCTAAGCTCGGATGACTGGATATGTATCAGGCACCGTCGAGTAAACAAAATTGCATCTGTATCCATTGCTAGAATATATCCTTGAAGGGATGTGTTTAGGACACTGTCCCTGAACTTGAGATATGGGGTCTATACCTTTCTTGTGGAATATGCCAACTTTGAACCCTTGGAACTTGAGTATTGCACTCTGACAGATGCCCTTGCTTGTCGCTCAAAAAAACACTATGTTGATCCTTGTTTATACTCACAAATTTTAGACAATTGTCAAAGATTTAGTCATCACTAAAAATATCATTATATATCTATTAATTGTTGTTAAAGAGACACCAAAGAGTTTTTCCTTGACTAGCATCTAAAATGATTGCAGCAAGCACCTTAAAGTGCCCACCATCAACAAGTGATTCTTTTACAAAGGAGAAGGAAAATGTGATGCATACCCTTGAAAAAGACCTGAAATGTCGACGTAGTTTTTCTTGGGAGAACTTGAAAGTATCAAATTATCCCAAAAATTTTAACTCGTGATGCTTGGGTCAACTAACTAACTATATACATATATCACATATTCTCCAGTCATCCAATATGGGATTGTTCTGTCACACCTCATGCCTCTACAGTTTTAACTGCACATGGAATTCCCCAGTTATCCAACATGGGATTGTTCTGCCACACCTCATGCCTCGACAGTTTGAACTGCACATGGAACCCTAACCCTACAAGTATGCAAATATGATATTAACCTAAGATACTCTTTGAACATGAGAATAAAAGACAGAATTACACCTGCTAGGTTGCTAATCTAGGAACAAGGGCATTATTCCTAGTAAAGAAGAGAGACTAGATGCTGACAACAGCCAGTAAATACTATGCATGCTAGAAACCCTGGATCCAAACAAGGAAGATAGGCACAAAATAATTCATGGATTGTTTCTTGACAGGACTGGCATCTTGAGTTCTAGCTACTTAGAAAGAGATAAGCTATCATTAACTCTTGGAAACAATAAGCAAATTTTGATTAAGAACAGTGTCATGGTCTACTTACCATACACATGGACTGCCAATCATTGGAAGTGATACGCACATTATGCATCAGAGATGATAAGTTGCGAAACTTTCTAAAAGTCATTAGCTAAAGCAAATCGAAATTAGCATCTAAAATCCTTTCTCGTCACAATCCTAGCTAGCATGTGTTCAAGGTTTTTTAGGAATCTCATGGGCTCAATGTCATCTTTGATCAGAATCAACAGCTGAGATGTGTGAGTTGTTAGCTCAATGCCAAGTGGAATTCCACCTCTGCCGACTTGGTTTTCAGTTAGGGAAGAAAGCTGATAAGAAAAGAGATCACACAAGATAACAATAATGGAGGCCGAGAGAAAAAGAGAACACCCATGGGATGTGGATTGATGCTCCAAAGAGCCCACGCATGACAATATAAAAGAAAAATAAAGAAAAGATCAAGAAAAAATAAACTAGAAAAGGAAGCGCGTGGGATATCTGATTTGATGCTCGGATTTGATCTACCTTGCTGTTCGGAGCCGACGTCGAATTCATCGTTTCATGAGCTTGAAAGTGGGTGGTTAGGATTAGGTAGGCTCCACTTTAGTTTAAATGGTCGACAGATTTGGTAGTGTATCCGATTCAAAGCCACGCATATACAAGATGAAAGAGAAGGTGCGCTTGTACTCTCCATCCGAGCTCACCTTCAACAACAGTAATAAAGAAAAGGCACTACATCAAATGCGGCTTCAAATTGAGCTTGAGAGTTCACTTTCTTTCTATTGCTTTGTCCTCTTTATCGCCTAGAATTTTCTCCCAACTTCTTCTTCTTTTTTTCTTCGTCTTGTATTATGTTTCTAGGGTTTCATTCTATGCTTCCATCCCACGTTGGAATTTTAGCATGGAAAGACAAAAATTTATTCGAATTTTTTTTCTAGATTGAGACATTGTTGATCTTTTTCACGTCGAGAACCAAAACCGAATCGAACCCGTGTCTATTACTTTACCTTATCTTTGAATTTGAGGATTCAAACTCGCCAAGAGCCATCGATGGTTCTATAACGAGATTGACATATTTGTCTTCCACATTTGCTTGAAAAAGAAGTAATTATTTAATTTATCGTTTCTCAAGTTGGCAACTTGCCTCTCAACTAAAATCCATTTTGATTTCACGAGTTTTATAAGAAGGAAACCCTAGTTTCACAGTAATCAAATGGAAGCTTCGAAGAATATTATTATTTGCCTTCCACTCAATATATAAATGTATTATGTACCAAATTTGCAACTAGTTTGGCGAGTGCTGAGATTGATTGCTCTTAGATTTTGCAACATAAGTAACCAAATCAGATCCGAGAAAGAGATTTTTTTTTTTTTTTTTTATTCTAAATCCACAGCCAATGAAAAGTTTTGATTCGATTCCTCGGAAGTGCCCCGATATTTGAAAAATCAAAAAATAAAAAAAATCAAAGACAGACAATGAAAGAGGCGGAGATTTTTGTTCTGTACTCGTAAATTTTTTAAAAATTAACAAGAAAATATTTAAATAAAAAGATGGCGGGCCACGTTAGTCATCATCCACGTCAACTGTGCGCGGCATACGAAGCCCAAACAAAGTGTGTGGGTCTCCATCTACGTGGCGAGCAACCAAGCTAGCTGGCATCTTCCGTGGGCGGGACCCGCATAAATCTTTGCCTAAATTAAGTTGATTTGAATCCCACAGTTGAAGTTGAACTTTATATATACATATATATTTCATCTATTTTTTCCAATTTTCTTTTGATTTTGAGGTTATGAGAAAACTTTTTTGTTCACCCAGAAATTGATTTCCCTTCGGGAAAAAAAATATTCGAAATAAATTTCATTTTTCTGACGTGTATTTATTACAAGCACATTGGAAGTTAAATTCAGTTGAGAATCTCCACACGGACGAACAGCGACCCAACCGAATCCAACGGACACAAACCGCCACGGGGCCGGGCCCATCCGCAACGTCGCCATTCCGACGGCTGATAGATCACCCCGGCGTGCCGACAAAGGACCACCGATCGCGAGCAGGAACTTATCCCGACGCCGCCCCGCACGCGCTGAGGCCGACCCGATTGCCGGTCCGCTTCAGGAATCCCGCCGACCGGCCCATCCAGGGCCCACGCCTTTCAATAGCCTCTCACGTGCGGGAGTGCACGTGCCTCCATCCTGTGTGTCGTACCGGAAATGTGCACGGACCACTCCATTGGAGTCAAACCAGCGGTTTTGTGCTAGGGTTTTAAAAAAAAATATTTACTTACCGCCTTCTCAGATTTATTATATTTATTAAAAATCTTTTGAGATTTTAATAATTATCTATATTTTTTTTATAAAAAATGTATTATTTATAACACTTGATTTGTTATTTAATTAAAAAATTTTCAACAATTTTATTTTTATCCTCCGTAATTTTATAATTAAACACCTAAAAAATTTAGCTTCTCACGCTCCACTCTTACTTCTAAATATTTACAAATAAATTCTTTAAATATTTTTATTTATAAAAATTATAAATATTAATATTTTTCAAATAAAAATTTATAAAAAAATCATAAATAATTTACAAATAAATATTATATAAGAAATTAAATTACAAATTTAATATTTATATATTTATAAATAAGCCTCTTGAATGTTTATATTCATAAATAAGTCCAAATATTAATATTTTTTAAATAAAAATTTATAAAAAGGATCTTAAATTTTTTTAAATATTTGATAAAAAACCCTATATAAGATATTAAAATTCGAATTTAATATTTGTATATTTACAAATAAGCCCCTTGAATATTTTTATTCATAAATAAGTCCTAACTATATTAATTTTTAAATAAAATTTTACAAAAAAGAGTTGAAGGTATTAAAACTTAAAATTTTAAAATACAAGTTTAATATTTATATATTTACAAATAGACCCCTTGAATATTTTTATTTATAAATAAGTCCAAAATTTAACAATTTTTTAATAAAATTTCACAATATTGAAGCTTTTAAAAATTAAAATTTTAAATTACAAGTTTAATATTTGTACATTTACAAATAAACCCATTAAATATTTTTATTTATATATAAGTCCAAAATTTTATCATTTTTAAAATAAAATTTTATAAAAAAGACATTGAAGGTTTTAAAAGTTAAAATTTTAAATTACAAGTTTAACATTTATACATTTACAAATAGACCATTTGAATAATTTCATTTGTAAATAACTTCAAATTTCATCACTTTTAAACTAATATTTTACAAAAAAGACATTGAAGGTTTTTAAACTTAAAATTTAAAATTAGAAGTTTCATATTTATACATTTACAAAATAGACCCATTGAATATTTTTATTTATAAATAAGTCTATTTTTTATTATTTTTTAAATAAAATTTTAAAAAAAAGAGATTGAAGGTTTTAAAACAAAAAACTTCAAATTACAAGTTTAATATTTTTACATTTATAAATAAATCCATTGAAAATTTTTATTTATAAATAAGTTAAAACTTTATCATTTTTAAAATAAAATTTTATATAAAAAAGTATTGAAGGTTTTAAAACTTAGGATTTCAAATTACAAGTTTAATATTTATACATTTATAAATAGACCCCTTGAATATTTTTATTTATAAATAAGTCCAAACTTTATCATTCTTAAAATAAAAAATTATAAAAAGGATATTGAAGGTTTTAAAACTTAAAATTTTAAATTACAAGTTTAATATTTGTAAATTTACAAATAGACCCCTCGAATATTTTTATTTATAAATAAGTCTAAATTGAATTTTAAAAATAAAATTTACAAAAAATACATGAAGGTTTTAAAATACCCTAATTTTAAATTATAAGCTTAATATTGGAGTATTTACCTACAACCTCTTGAGATTTACCTTATTTACCAAAAACCCCTCAAGATAATTTCAGAGGGTTGTAGGTAAATACTCCTAAAAAAATTGATAAAATTTAAACTTATTTATAAATAAAAATATTTAAGGGGTCTATTTATAAATATACAACTATTAAACTTGTATTTTAAAATTTTAAGTTTTAATACCTTCAACTCTTTTTTGTAAAATTTTATTTAAAAACTAATAAAGTTTGGACTTATTTATAAATAAAATATTGAAGGGACTTATTTATAAATATGTAAATATTAAATTTATAATTTAATTTCTTACATAGGGTTTATTTATAAAATATTTAAAATATTTAAAGTCCTTTTATACATTTGTATTTGAAAAATATTAAAATTTGGACTTATTTATAAATAAAAATATTAAAGGGGCTTATTTGTAAATGTACAAATATTAAATTTGTAATTTAATTTCATATATAGTGTTTATTTGTAAAATATTTAAATTATTTAAGTTCCTTTTATAAATTTTATTTGAAAAATATTAACATTTGGACTTTTTTATAAATAAAAATATTCAAAGGTTTATTTGTAAATATTTGGGAGAAAAAGTGGAGGGCGAGAAGTTACATTTTTTAGGATTAGGTAAAATTAAGTAAGGGTAAAAATAAAATTTTTTTAAAAAATTTAATTAAATAACAATTAGGGGGTTATAGATAATAAATTTCAAGAGAAGAGGAATGTAGGTAATTTTTGAAATCTTGGGGAAGGGAGGGGAGGAGGGGGGGGGGGGGGGGGGGGGGGGGGTTTGGTATAATAGGGCCAATCTTAGGTATGTAGGTAAATATCCCTTTTAACATTATATTTTTATTATAAAATTATTTAGTCTAATAGTTAAGAGCTTGATTTCAAATTAAATTGAACTAGAATAAATTTTGACTTTGCATTTTTTTTATTTTAAGTAATTTTTACTAAGAACAAGAAATTTTATTTTATATTTTTAAAAAATATATGTATATAAATTCTCCTCTCATTTTAAAATTTTTTAAAAATATTTTTAAATCTAAAATTAAATTTTAGTCAAATAAAATTTAAAAATAATTTGATTGAAATCGAAACAAATTAGTTTTGGTCGAAATGAATCGAAACGACTGAAACTTAATAATTTTAATGGGTGTCAAAACTGATTTCATAATTAATATTTAAAATTTTAATTGAAAGGGATACAATTAGGACTGTGTATTCGGTCTAAAATTAAATTGAACCGAAATGAATAGATGGAACTGAAATTTTCGATTAAAAAAATTCAAAAACCTAATCGAATCGAAATACTATAAAAATCAAACTAAAATTAAATCGAAATATTTTGGTTCGATTCGGTTTAAACCGAAAATCGAAAATTTAAATCGATTTTATTTTTTTCAATTTAAATTCAATTATATTCAAATTGAAATAAGAAACTAAAATTAAAATCATTCAGTTTGGTTTAGTTCTTTCGATTTTTTAAAATGAAAAACCTAAACCGAAATTAAGCATTGAAAATTTTTATTTTAAAAATAAAACGGAATTGAAAATTGAATAAATCAAACCCGTTCGGTTATTTGGTTCAAACCAAATAATGTACACATCCGGAGACAATAAGATTTTATTCTCGTGGAATGGATGGCTTGATGTGCTCATTTTAGTTTAATTCAATCGGACTCGTTTGATGTAGTCAGATTACGACTGCCTATTCATTCGACAATAATTAATTCTCTACCTGTTTACCAAATAATAATATTGAATGATAGACGATTATTTAAATAATTAGTTAGCATATGTATATAGGCCTAATTATTAATTTTATAATTTATTATAATAAAAAATAATCAGCCGTACGTCTTACATAAGTTAACGGTCATCTAACTGTTTAGGTAGCGTATGGTTCCACTCAAGTCATCTAATTTCATATATGTTTTTAATAATAGACATTAAATTTTGATTTTATGATTTAAAAATATTGTTTGGAAATTTAGAAAAATGTATAGATATTTTAAAAATCTACAGTTTGACAACTATTATGGGGTCATTTGGTTTGAAAAAGCTATGGTTTAATAACTATAATTCATTTTTTTAAAAAAAAATCAACAATTTAAATTGAATATTGAAATAATTATATAGTTGTGGACTATAATGCCATCGATAATAAAAAAAATATAATTAATTTTCATAAATAATAAAAGGTAATTATTTGGGTTTTTTTAATAAAATGAGAAAAATCACACGTTCATTTATTTCTACCGTTTAATTACGGTTGAAATTGACTCTCTTTTCTTTGAACCAAACCTGGTCTACCTGTTTTTTAGTACCTAGAACTGGTTGCTGTGGTCTGCTGTCGACTGCAACTCGCACGTACGCGGCACACGTGCCGGGCCACAACTGGCATGGGCAATCGGAAACTATCAGCCTGGGAGACGGCCAATAACGAACCTCCTATCGGGTCCTCTGTCCCGCGGACCATGATAAGAAGCGAGATTCCGCTTTTTGTATGCCCGTCCGTTCAAGGAGAGAGCGAAACGTAGACGGTCATCGAGAAGCTTAACAGGTTCCTCGCGAACAAGTTGATTAGCGGGTAATCTCGTTTCACGATTTGGTTAAGGAATTAATTAAAGCGTGCTACGGCAGTGGTGACGTTGGAGGGTGAGATTAGTCGTCATACGGGGGGAATCTTGTGGCCGCTTTTTTCTTTGAAAGAATCTCGAGTACGAATCTTTTTGGGGCACAATTTTCTTTGCTTGGGGGTCTAAAAGTATGGAAATTTGGCAAGCGATTGGTTTTCTAATTAAATTAACGTTGAGGGAGGGCGTTTCCCGTCAATTTACCGCCGTCAAAGTCTTCTAGAATAAATATATTTTTTAATTTTTTTTAATTTTTTTTAATTTTTTGCGTTTATTTGGATTCTATACTTTTTGAGTTGATGTGCCATTTAAAGAACATCGCGGAAAATAAAATCCTTTGTACGTAAATTATACGATTTCTTTTGTATATGGTAGGAAAAATGTCTTATATCGCAGCATAAACCGTATTGTACATTAAAATAAATAATATCTCAAATGGCCAAATAAATTCATATAACCATTGCTTATTAATATGCACAGTTAATTTCATTTGTTAAAAAACCCATTATATAAAACCTCTATTTTTTTAATTAAGAGAGCACAAAAAATTATTATAATTATATTATAAAAATTTGTAAAATAATTTCATTAGTGTATCTGATTTTAAATTTAAACCAACATATTTCGATCGAAATAATAGCAAAATAATTCTTAAAAATATTTTTAAAATGTAATATCTTTAAGATCATTAAATATCAAAAATTATGAAAATAATTGAAATATATTAAATTAAGTAAATATCGAGATAGTTGTCGAAATTAAAACTTTCTATTTTTTGAGAGTAGCCTAAAATGCAAAGCCTAGAGCTAAGTCCAAGGAACAAAATCCAAGGACACTTCCCACGCCGCTGAGCACGGCAAAAGGCTTGCTTTGATGGCTCGGCGGAAGAAGTTGGCCGATGTTTCCAGCAGAAGGCGGAAATGGTCTTCATGGTGGATTGTTACGGTCAGGGTTCCTCTTTCGTTCGTGCACCTCCACTATCTAGGGTTTCTCATTGGGCTTTCTACGTTGTCCCGGTTATCATCATTGGCTATTTGGCATCGATTACCTGTTAGCATCTGTCGGTTGCTAGATTCAAATTCAACGATCGTAATTGATTATCCCATTTGAATACTTCAATAGTTTGATTAATATTGGACATTGAATTCGAGTAAGATGTAATTGGTAGTTGGTATTGACAAACTGATAATTGATAAATAACAACACTAAGATCTATTTATTAAACATCAATCACCGAGTAATATAATCAAGACAAATTAGGGTTCAATTTCTTTTAATCATCTCTGTCGGGGGTCACACAACCTGAGAAAGATGAACAGGTGGTGCATGCGTGAGAAAAGAACCCCAGGCTTTCCTTGTTTGGGCTTTTCCTAGGCTTTAGAGGTGCTTTAGGTGCTCAGCTGCACCTCCTTCCTCCTCACTATTAAAGCCGACCAGTCCCGTCCTCATAACAGTAGAATGAAATCTCTGCTCTGCAAGCAAGCAACCCTAGAAAGCAAGCTTGGAGGAAAAGGTTCTCGACACGTCATGGCTCACGGCCGGGTTCACAGTACCAAATCCCAGAATAGATCCCATACAAATAATAATATTATTATTATTGGGAATTATTAGGGTTTTTGTGGTGCAGAGCAGAGAGCAGTGCAGTGCTGCAGGGTTTGTTCCTCCATGCACTTGTGTGTGCCCATGTTTGTTCTGGTTCCTGAATGGAATGAGGTGCTTGCATGCAAAGAATACTCCGGATGCTGCGCTTTTTATTCCATATTTTCTCTCTCTCTTTTTGCTTTATGGGATTAGGGTTTGGTTCCTTGACGTTTGGGACGACGGCTCTTCTCGTTTTGGAATCCCCCACGTTTTTGAATTGAATGCAATAGAAGTTTTTTTATTTTTTTTTATTTTTTAACTTTGCTTCTCCAACCATGCAACGCAAGTCTTATTGGTGAGCACGTGAGATATAACTCTCTTATAGAGAAAAAAAATTTTCAGAGTTTAAATTTCTTAATAAAAAAAAAGAGATAAACTTATTTTATACGAATATATGCAAAATGTCTTTACAAATATTCGTCTTAAACAGGCTTATCAAATATATATCTCCAAAACTACAGCATTAGGGCAAAAAATGTTCTCCCTACTATGATCGCTATCATATAATTAAAAGTTAAGACACTTACAGCAACTTTAATCGTATTCTTAATATTTGATTACAACATAACTCACAGGTATTAAACCTTCCAAAGTTTTCATTTTTAATATTTAGAAGGCCAAAAGCCACGGAAACACTTTTTTAGAGAAGCAAATCCCCGTCAAAATCAAGAACGAACAACGAAATAAAATTTTTTTTTTTTTAAAAAAATATATATATAACAAGGGATGAGTTCCAATCAAACATTTCTAGAAAGCTAAAAACCCTTGAAAAATAAAAAAATAAATCCGAAATAATGATGTGTGAAGCACAAACAAGACAACGACTTGAGGCAAAGGAGAATCTCCAACGAGCTCCATGCCAACAAGACTGCTCGCAATTTTTTTCCCCAAGAGTTCATGCACCAATTAAAGCTAAATAAAAAAAAAGAAAAGAGGGGAAAAAAAAACCCTAAAAACAATAATAAGAAACCCTACAAGAGAGGAGTATTTGAAAGTTGAGTTCCTCCTTATGTTCCTCTTTTTGTCTCGTTGCTGTTGGGTTATGATCTTAATTGGTTTAGTTTAACCACAAAAGTAATCACTTTCAAACTAAAATTGACCATTATTGCATCCCCTAAACATCTTTGCTTAATTAATACTTAATCTACCATGCAAAACCCTGTTTAATTCCCTTTTTAGGTATTAGGATAGCCCCTTGGTTTCCCTAGCCCCTTACAAGGGGCGCAATCAATCACCACCACCATTTTCAATTATTTATTTAATAAAAATGTTAATTCTTAGTTTTTTTTTTTAATTTTTTTTTAAGCATCCATCGTTTTCGTGTTCTTTGAAAAAAGTGGTTTCTGATGTTTGGAAGTAGCATCCAATTTTTTCGGCTTATTTGTAAGCAATTATTTCGTTTTTGCAAATCCATCGATGCTTTATGAAGAGAATAATAGTAAAATTGATATATTAACTTAAATTGTAAAAGAAATTTACGTTTAGGAAGAACCCAATAAGTTTTCAATATATTTTTTTATTGTGAATCATTTTTATTATCGTTGTTTTTTTATATTTAATCGAGCATTTTTAATTTTCTTGTTTTTGGTTATATATTTAAAGTTAAAATGGAGATGAAAATTGAGCTGGTTTGAGGAAACGGGAGCGAACCGGTGGGCGGTCTTACGTGGAAACACGTGCGCAGACCAACAGGGCCCCATCGCGTCACCCCGGCACGTGCGAAAAGCAGCTGAGCTGGCACCAAATGCTTCCTTCCCTGCCAGAGAAATCTCCTCGAGCTCCTCCGCCACAGATCCGCCTCTAGATCCGCGTCGGCACACATCGCGAGACCCGAACTGGTACGCGGCAGTTAACGCGGCGGGCCCACCAGGGCCGTGCGAGGCCCATGGCCCCCACTCTTCCTCACTCTTCCTCCTCTATAAAACTCTTCCCTCCCTTTCCATTCTCGCCATTAAAACAGAGCTCAAAGCTTCCAACTTTCTTCGCTCTCTTCTTCTTTTTTATCTCCTTCTCCTTCTGCTTCTCTTTTTGAAGAAGAATCCGAGGAGATGACGAAGCAGAATGTGGTGGTGTCGGAGATGGTGGCGATTGCGGCGCCCACGCCGCCACCGCTCTTCCCCTGCCTGCCGCCCCGCGCCGCCGCCGGAGGGATCCGGCGGAAGATGTTCACACAGCTGGAGATTGGGAGCCGCATCAATGGTTGGGTAGAGTCCATGAAGGCCTCCTCCCCCACCCACGCCAAGGCCGCCGCCGCCGTCCTAACCGCGGACACCAGCTCCCCTTGGATTGTGAGCTGCCGCCGCTTAAAATTTTGATTTTTAAGCTTGAATCTCATTTAATGAGAAATATTGGGTTTTTTTATCAGGTAAAGCACCCTTCAGCGCTGGACGTGTTCGACGAAATTATTGGGCAGGCGATGGGGAAGCAGATAGTGATGTTCTTGGACTACGACGGCACGCTCTCGCCCATCGTCGATGATCCCGATCAAGCGATCATGTCTGAAGCCGTGAGTTCACTGATTCTCGTTGTAAAGTTGTCTTTTTGGGTTTCCTACGTTTTCCTCCGCTGAAAGTTTGGAGCTTTGGTTGTGTTGTTGGTGTTTGATGAAAACAGATGAGGACCGCAGTGAAGAACGCCGCGAAGCTTTTCCCGACGGCGATCGTGAGCGGCCGGTGTCGCGACAAGGTACATTGACAGAAAACCTTGTGCTTTCTCTTCGTCTTCCTTCTGTTTCTCTCTAAGCTTCCTTTTCTGACAGTGTGATTGTTATTAGGTGTACAAGTTTGTGAAGTTGGCGGAGCTTTACTATGCGGGCAGCCATGGGATGGACATCAAAGGGCCGAAGAGGTCCCGCTACGCAAAAGCTAAGGTTGGTTCTACTCCTTTATTTGCTTGCAAACAATAACATCGGCTTCATAACGGTGACGTTTTAGATTTTTTCATGTACTTATCTTTGTTGCTCATTTTTGTGGTTTGCAGAACAAAGCAGTTCTCTTTCAACCAGCTAGCAAGTTCCTCCCCATGATAGATGAGGTTGGTCCTCACCCTGCAACCTTCGGTTTAATTCCATATGAAACGAATATTTTAGTTTGATTTTTCTTTCTTTTTGTTCTTTGAAGGTTTACAAAGCATTGGTGGAGAAAACCAAGTCAGTGCCAGGAGCCAAAGTTGAGAACAACAAGTTCTGTGTATCTGTTCACTTTCGTTGTGTCGATGAGAAGGTGAAGAGTGATCTTGAGGTCGTAGTTTGTAAAGAATTCAACTTCATAGTGGAGCTATCTCTTATTGTTTTGCGACTCTTTTTGCTAGAAATGGAGTCAATTGGCCGAGCAAGTGAAGTCAGTTCTCAAAGAGTACCCAAAGCTGCGGTTATCTCAAGGAAGAAAGGTGGGATATCAGCCAAGTTAATTGATGAACACCATTTTCTTCTTTAGTTTGCTTGAGATCTAACTTGGGAATTTTACTTATTGTTCTACATAGGTGATGGAGATCCGTCCTACCATTAAATGGGACAAGGGGAGGGCCTTGGAGTTTTTGCTCGAGTCTTTAGGTATATCACCATCTATACTTATAGTTTGGTTGTG
This sequence comes from Trichopus zeylanicus subsp. travancoricus, assembly GCA_005019695.1. NCBI lineage: Eukaryota > Viridiplantae > Streptophyta > Magnoliopsida > Dioscoreales > Dioscoreaceae > Trichopus > Trichopus zeylanicus. Next base: position 201,780 of record RXID01015341.1, read on the forward strand.
AATTAAGTTACTGGGATAATCTAACGGAGCTTTCCTTTTGCGTTTGTCGTTAATCTTTGATCGGAACCTTTTCATTTTAATAACCCTTACCCTTCTCTAGGATTTGCCGACTGCAACGACGTCCTGCCGATCTATATTGGTGATGATCGCACAGACGAAGATGCATTCAAGGTAGCAGATTTCATACTCCTTTGACACATGACTTTATTGTTTCATTGTATTTTTTTTTTTTTGGCTAATGATATGCTACCATCCTTTTAATTGTTTTTGTCAAGGTCTTGAGAGACAGAGGGCAAGGATTTGGTATTCTAGTCTCCAAGTTCCCGAAGGAGACAAATGCCTCATATTCTCTGCAAGAGCCATCTGAGGCAAGTGCTCACAGCCACTGCTCTTACCATGATAATGTCTTTCAAAGTGCCATGGGATATTATCATGGTCCACCAATGAAAGGACCACATGATGAAGATGAAGTTGCTAATCCTTGGATTCTCTGAACCCTTGTTTCTTGTAGGTGATGGTCTTCTTGAAGCGCTTGGTAGAGTGGAAGCGCCTCTCTCAAAAGGCTCATCCAAGGGTGGTGCAGATAGATAATAAGGACACAACAAGGGTGGCACCCCACCATGAAAGCTGAGGGGTGGGGACTAGATGATAATATAGCCATGTATTCTCTTCTCTTGTTCAGGAAGGAGAATCCTCAACCAAAATAGCTCCTTTTGTACTTTGCTCTAGTCTCTTTTTTCTTCTTCTTAACCCCTTTTTGGGGGTCTTCTCTTGGGCTTGGATGTTGGAAGCCACTTCCTTGCCCCTATACAAGAGGTTTTCTTGCTCTGTAATTACTATGTATAATAATGGAAAAGGAAAAAAATAGCAAATCTTTTACTTCTGCCCAATGTGACTGTGATATCCAATGAATGCATCATGGTATGTGATGAGATATGATTCTCTCATAAATATATTTGATCTTGGATGAAGATGATATCTCATGTATTTTACTTAACCACATGTGGTTATCGGAACAAGTCAATTGGGGCACTTATCTCCATGTGTTTTCAAGCAGCCAAAATTTTGTATGTACTGCTGCACTGCTGCATTTAGTTAGTGTGAGATCCAAATAGTAGGCATGCACAGGGAACTAATCACTTTGGGATTTAGTGGAAACTTTTCACCTAAAGTAAGCATGAAAGGTGAAGAAATTGGGACTAATCATTTACATGGCCATAACTCTCTGGTGGTCCTTTATTGTTTTCCATTATATGGAAGATGCACTTTGGCTAGAAGAATTAGTAGTTTCTGTATCAAGACTAGGGTCTCCATCATGAAGAATAGCTTTTCCGTCAGCCAATACCAGCTCAGTTCCTGTCATCAGCCTCAGCAAGAAGCACTATCAAACAGGTATATTTCTCCCTGAATTTAAGGCTTTTACAGTCTCTTCCAAGCTTGGCACCTTCAACATCATTGAGCCTCTAAAGAGCTTGTTTGAGGTCTTTCTTTCGATCTCCATTTGCTGAACAAGCCTAGCATCAATCATAGTGCCAGAGGCTTCTACTATGGAAGCACCCCATTAACCACCAGAATTCCCAATTAAATACAGCCATTTCATCACAGTCAAGTTTTTACTCAAACAACAGAAAGAAAGGAAAATATCTCTATCAAGTAACATCCATGTCCACCAACCACATTACAAGGTATTAAGTGATACATTGTTATGGTATCAAAGACGTTTGACCTGAACTTCACTTGTTGCAGAGAGAAAGGGAAGCCATAAATGCATTGGCTGAGATGAAAACTTCTGCAGAAATGGTGCAAGAATCTAAGGAGAGAGCTCTCATTGTTTTCTTCAAATGCAAATACTGAAAAACAGAGAGCAGACAAGCTGAGAGAAGAGAAAAAAAAATCTATATAGTGTTATCATCTATGGTAACCTGGAAACCATTTTCTTTAGAAAGGTTGTCAGGTGGTGAAAAAAGAAGAACAAGTTAGGTGCCAACCACAGAAGCAAAGATTTTAATATTCTCAGTGTCTATCTTCTTACCATCTGATAGAATTGGCTGCAAACAGTTAAGACATCAAATTCAAGAAGCCCCTATTAGTCCCATATTTCACATTGTTCCTTCTCTCTCTGCTCCCTCCAACCCTACAAGCCTCTCACTCAACCTATGATTAGACTCTGAAAAACTAGAAAAACACAGAGAGCAGCAGTTTGATTATTGCCACTGTCCTTTCAGATCTCAACTTAGTAAGCAAGAAAGATCTTTGCAAATAGAAAATGAGTTGCAGCCATCATAGGGTGCAGGGGAAAATATTTAAGTAAGATCAAAAGCTTGGAGGCAGGCCTCGCTTACATGGCCCTAACAGCCCCAAGGAGAGAAGAAAGCATGCAAGCAATTAAACAAGCTCACCATTGTTCTTGGGAACACAAAAAACAGAGTTGCACCATTGGCCACCTTGGATATGAGACAGGCCCACTCGTCCACACACACAAAAAAAAACAAAAGAGTGCGGGGGGAATCTCAGCATTATCAAGGCCAATGTTTATTGATGGGGCTTGGGGAAGGGGATATCCTTTTGGTTGTGTAAAGGAACCCATTGGTTGGAGAAGGAGTTGGATTCCACTTAAGCCTTCGATGCCTTTTGAGCACACCTGGTTTTCTGAAAATGGGGTCATTTAGCTTTGACAGCTTCCCTGTCATGATGTGGAAAAAAAATGCAAAGATGGGTGTGTCCACTGTGTTGAGCTCATCATTGGTGCATAACTCTCAATAAACTACCCATCAATGGCCCCATTATAAGAGCAGAAGAGCTTCCCCATAAAAGATTGTATATATATTTATATATGTGCAACACAACCTGAAACATGAAAGTACATGATTTGATGCATTGCATATTTATATAAAAACTGTTAGATGAGGATATTAAGATATACTGGATAGATCGATGGATCGAATCTTCGGTATATAATACAAGGTTGATGAATTAAAAAGCCTAATAGTTGATGCATGTCACCCATCATGTGTACACACAAGCACATGCTGCCAACGGAACTGATTCAAGAGGATTGGGAGGTGGAGGATGAAGAACAATGACAAGCACATTATTATGGGAGCCATGGTCCTTCGAGGCCACTTGTTGATCGAAGGCGGCACGGGATATAAGTTTCAAGCATTTGAATGGCTGCAAAGCCGGGGTCCCCGCCCGCCCGGAGTGGGGAAAGGCATCCATTGCGTGGACAGAAGCGTTTATATCAGTATTGATTTAAGGGCTCATCATCTCTTCTTCCATCTTCCACGCACATGGGGCTACATGTGCCCCCACCTGCCATTGGTGACCCCAGAATTCTTCGAATCAAAATGACAGATAATTGTTCTTCATTATATGATTTAATGTGCAATCATGCTATACCTATTAGACGAAAAGGGTTTTCTTCGATGATTGACATAGTTTTGTCACTTGAGTAATCTTAAAACTAACATGCAAACATGGATGAAATCAATGCCAAAGTGTTCATGATTCCTTAAACTTTATATAAAGTTTCTTGACATGCATGAGGAACTGAGAATCTCAGCATGATGACACTCAAATGAAATCGGAAACTATTCATTTTTTTGAACTAGAATGTAGCAATCAGGAAAATAAGATGCATTATTAAAGACGTACGATAAGAGGAGAGAACATGGAGAAACAGTGCAAGGACTATAGAAGCATAGAATTGGATCTGAAACCTTTTGCTGAGAACACATGCAAAAATGTTTATACTATAGAAGCATGGAGTTTGGATTTGAGAAATGGAGTATAAGATCTTATATATGATTCATATTATGGAGCAAAAATATGTTTCACTGTGAAATGTTCATGGAGCTGAAACTGGAAGACAATGAAGCAAGAAGCAGATGGATTATTATGGCAGAAAACCCGCCAAGAACATGCTTTTACTTTTTCATCCTTTCATTTGACTGGCTAGATGAGCTCAGATCATAAAAATAGTTATATGTTTTCTGATGAAAGGAGACTTTTCCAATCCATGACAGATGAATCCTCTGACAGTAAATGGCAAACATATAGGGGTCATTTGTAATTGAAGTAAATTTGAGGGTTTATCTGTAAACGCAGTAATCACTTATCACCCATCAGTACTAGTCTCTCTGTTTTTTTTTTCGCATGTAAACCCCTGTAAAATAACAAGTTAGCATGCGATCATCACAATATCAATGTTTGCATCCAAACCCTTGTATAATTACTATTACCATCGTGATCACCTCCCCTCTGAAATCAAATTGGGAATCTGAAAGTGTAATTTGTTACTTGAAATATACTACTATACTTATTTTTAATTAAAACTATAACACAAACACATACAAATTAGACATATATTATTTAAAAAATATAAATTTAATTACTATTTTTAATATAAACTATGAATCATTAATGCATCCAAACCTTATTAATCCAAAAAATTTAAACTATAAAAATTCACATATATTTATGAATAATATTCATGTATATTCATGTACTCTATACATATAACTCATTATTTTACTATAACAAATATAGATTGATAGATTAATTTTTTTACTATGAATAATTTATTTTTAAATACTAAAAAGCTTTAGTTAATATATTAGTATATATTATTAATTAAAAATAAATTTGTCTAGTAAAATATGGCAGGGGAGGGTAAATCTGATTTGCTTTAAATTTGTAAATATAGCTTTAAGAGGGTAAATTTGTAAATATGAATTTTGTAGGGGTACAGGGGGAGAATGGAGATTTTGTGATTTCGTCGGGGTGTATATGTGAAAAAAACCCCCCTTGATTCAGGTCGGAGGGTGGATGGAAAAAAGAACCGAGCAGCTTCCACACCCTGGGCTTTTAATTGGCCTGTCCACAACTGAGGGCAGGCCCAGCCGAGTTTGTTTAGATGTAATTTTATATTTGAATTTATCTAAATATAAATAAAATTTTAACACAATCTCTCAAACTAAAACTCGATAGAATCAAAAGTTTCCAAGTGAACCGAAGTACACCTAACAAATTAATATTTAAGCCGTAATAAAATAATTATCAAATATTAAATATAAGTCCAATATATAGGAAAAAAACTACTACAAAGAACAAATATCTCTTCTACTTAATTCTCGCCTGCCATATCACCATTAGCTTCATCTACTTCTCACCTGCTCTTGCTTCCTCCATCTTCATTCTCATTCCTAACAAATACCCAGTCGTCGTCACCATCATCATCGTCTTGATCTCCGAGATTGCCACCCTCCTCACTGTTGCCGCCATCACTGTTTTCTTCGTTACTACCATCAACTATGCCATTGCCGGTGTCGTCCACATCTTGATTGCCGAGATCACTGCTCTTCCCTTCAATCTCGCTGTGAGGAGTTATTCCATTGTCCTCTTCATTGCCACTGTCTCCTTCCTTTTGATTGTTGAGATCGCCGTTCTTCTCTTCCTCTTGATCGTTGAGATCACCGTTCATACCGTTCGTTTCTTCGTTGCCACTGTTAGCTACGTCGTCCGTGCCCTCCTGTTTGCCAACAACATTGGCATCATGTACATCATCCTTGCCCTCTTGTTTGCCAACAGCATTGGCATCTTCTGCATCTTTGCCTTCTTTTTTGCCAACATCATCGACGTCTTGATCGAGATCCCCGCTCTTCTTTTCATTGCCACATGCACTATCCTCCTGATCATTGTGATCGGTGCTTTTCTCTTTATTGCCACAGACATCATCATGTTGATCATTGCGATCACCGCAGCTCTTCGGTTCATCAACATTCTCTGTCATGCAGTTGTTGTCATCACTGCTGCTTTTTGTTTCATCATCAACATACTCTGTGATGCCGTTTCTGTTTTCGATGTCATCACCGGAAGACTCATCACCTTTCTTCTCAACCTTATTTTCATCTTCCTCAAGTCCATCAACGAGCTCAAAAAAATACAATATGAATCGGAGGAAGGGGGCAGTCAAGAAGAACAGAAAAGTGGACAAGTAAGACACCTGAATGATAATGACCAACCTCTTCACCATATCGAAACAGAAATTATAAACAAATACCAAATCAGCAAAGACGCCACCAATGGAATCATCACCATCGTCGTTGTCATCCTCGTCTTCCTCGTCTTCCTCCTCTCCCTCCATGTCCGGGTAAACAGGAAGCTCAACCCGGCTGCTGTACCGGAAGAGCATGTCGGCGACCAAGAGCGCAAGTGTGCACCAGTAGATGATCAGAACCACAACCAAATACTTAAACTCGTCAAGAATTGAAGTATTGTGGTTGTCTTCGTCCCTGTTGTCTCCTTCTTTCTCTAGGAATCTGAACAAGCTGAGCGAGACCAGGCCCGCCACCGACCAGTTCTTCCTCGCCGTGTCGATGGTTTCATCTATGCACTTGAAGTTTCTTCTCGGAAGGGTGGAGTGGAGGAAGCAGGAGACTGTATCGAGAACTTGTTGCTTGGAAGAGGGAGAGCAGCCAGAGGGATAACGGACGAAGTAGTTGATCAGGAGGAAGAACTGGAAGAGGATGGCGACGACGGGAAGGAGAAGCATGGAGAAGATGGGGAAGGACGCCGTGAACAAATAAAAGAAGATGAATCCGCACACTATGAGAGCCATGGCTCCGAGCAAGAGATCGGAGAGACGAAGGAGAGAATTAGGGTTTAGGGTTTTTCCGGCGCCAATGTCTCTGTGGCTTCGCTTATATACTATTTTATGCTTAACGATTTGAATAAGTCCTTGGTATGATGGCATCTTCCAGAATTACAAGCAACTACCTGACTTATGAAATTTTAGAAAGCCGGGGACTTGAATCTAAATATAAATCTCTAAATAAGTTTAAAGGTATATTTATTTTATAAAATTTTAAGATTTTAAGAATTTTAATGTTTTGAGACTTCAAAATTTTGAATTTAAAAATTTTTGTAGTATATTTATTTTACAAGATACGTAAATTCAGACTTTTAAATTTTTTTATTTGTTTTGTTGGACTTGTAAATTTTAAAGTTATAAGTGATATATTTTATTTGACTATAAAGTTTAGTACATAACTTCATATACTAAATTTTAAAGTTTAAAATTTTGAATTCCAACCAATTTTACAGAACCAATAAATTTTATAATTTTTAGAACTTAGAAATTTCAGAATTTCAAAATTTTGGATAATAAATATTAAACTTTATAATTATCAAAATTTAAAAATTAAAAATTTTTTAAATCCTACAATATAAATAGACCCTTATATAGGACCTCATTGGATTAAAGCGATGAGGTGATTACCATCCTTACTTTTCATTCATCTAATTAAAATTAAAATTTTATTATGAAAGTTATTCATATTTAACCACAACCACCGTTTGTAATATATAGTCATGTTTGGTTTAAAATCAAAATTAGTATTAGCTCATTTCAGAATTATTTTTTTATAAATTTAATATTATTTATTTTACACTATTATTAAATTAAATTATTATAAAAAAATAAATAGTTTTTTGAACTTTAAATTATTAAAGAGTTAATTTTGATAAAAAAATTATTAGTTTATAAAAATAATTCACTAATCTTGATTCTAATTCTGATCCTGATTTCGAACCAAACGGTGCCTATATAATTAAAATCTTATCACGATTACTGAATCAATTAGTTAATAATAATTTTTATAATATCATCACTTTTATAGTCATAATTATGGTTAGTGAGGGGTGATTAATGATAAAACACATAATAATTTGTGTTTTCATGATTCAAAGACGTCTATGTAATTCTTTAGACAGCCAAGGAGTTTTGTAATTTAATAAAATATAGAAAAGTTTTGGGAACTAATGTGTAATTAGCACATAAATTCGTATGGCAGCCATCGTTCAAGACTCGTGGTTGCCTACGGAAATTGGAAAGTTTTAAATACACCCTCATCATCTTCCAAATTATGTTGCAATCCTTAGACCATATTTTTTTCTTTTTCCATGAATAAAATCAATTATCATTCTTACATAAATAAGAAATTTTTTTTAAAATTACAAATAAAAGGCCTGATGCACCATATCATTGAGCTGACATTAAAATTCACCAAGTGAAAACTTATCCTATGTTGCAAATACATATAATTAAGCATCAACTAAATCAATTAATGTCTACTTTCTGGTTTTCGTCTTTGCCGCCGCCACCACCACACTTGCCCCACCGCTTGGTCACCACCGAAACCATCTTCTCCATTGTTCTACTCTGTCCACTTCTATCTCATCATCAACATGCAAATTCCCAACCATTATCATTATCGCTGTGATTTTTTATCAGATTATTAGCGTTGTCTCCATCAACATCCTCATGCTCTCCAAGCTCACTGTCCTCTTCATTCTTATCATCTTTCTCCTTGAGGTGCCCCAGAATGAATTCATTGACATAGTAGAAGACCGGTATAAAGTGTGCAAAGAAGCAGCAAACAAGAGCGGACAAACATATCGCTAGCACGACAATGACCATATCCGAAACCAAGCCAGTGAGGAAGCCATTGCCTTCTGCTTCGTTGTCCTCACCTTCTTTCTCTTCCCTGAGACAATCAAGAAAGAGCTTGAGGTAGTCATCCTTGAATTGGACGAGGAGGAAGAGGAAGACGAGGCGGAGTGCTGTCCAGAAAATCACATAAACATTGATGGCCTTCACCAAACCATCCAAAAATAAGCTGAACAATGTTGCGGAAAATATCGATGTCCACCACAATTCACAATATAGAGGAAGAATAGAAAAGAGAAAAAAATAGCACATAAGAGATATATGTGGGGAAGACGATCCAGAGGATATTGTATTGATGAGAAGAGAAAGAGAAGATTACAACGATGGAGACGAAACTCCAATATCACCAACTCTCACAAAAGACTAAGTAGCCTAACCGTCACAAGACGTATTGAGAGTATTAATCTATATCTCTCTCTCTTATTTTATATTGAAACTCTTACATCAATGGTGTATTTATAGATGTGGCCTAATGATGTTTGAGTCAAAGTAGAAGACTGACTCAAATAAGATTTCTACTAATTTAAGTCTTCTAGTAGAAGATAAATCTAGCTAAAGATTAGGCCCACTAAATAACTTCCTAATATAATTAAGACTATTCGGAAAATTCGGATTCGAGACACCATAAAGCCAACAATCTTCACCTTAACTCGAATCATCTTATTCTCTGAATTTGAATCTTCAACAGATGTCTTTGTCATTTCCTCCTAGAATAAGATCAACGATCTTGAATATTGATTAAGTCCAAACTGAGCTTGAACTTGTCAATCGGAATCACCTCCGTCAACATATCTGTAGGATTTCTTGAAGTATGAATTTTTTGTAAAGAAATCTCGCCGTCTTTAAAATGACCCCAATAAAATGAAATTGAACATCTATATGCTTTGATCTGGCGTGGTACATTTGGTTCTTCGCATGGTGTATGGCGCTCTGACTGTCGCAAAAAATAGGAAGAACATGTTGAGAAAAACCAATTTCACTTGCCAAACCTTTTAGCCATAGAGCTTCTTTGACGACTTCTGTAGTTGTCATATACTCAGACTCTGTTGCAGATAATACTACAGTTGACTGTAAGGTACACCTCCAACTAATAGATCCTCCACAAAGAGTGAAAAGATAACCAGTGAGGGATCGGTGTCGATCAAGGTCTCCAGCATAGTCTGAATCGACGTAACCAATAATTTTGGCTTCTTGCACTGTGTTCCTATCGAAACATAAACCAATATTAAGAGTACCTTTGATATATCTTAATAGCCATTTCACGGCCTGCCAATGCTCTTTTCCTGGATTTGTCATGTAACGACTAACAACGCTAACTGCTTGTGCAATATCAGGTCTTGTGCATACCATAGCATACATTAGACTTCCAACAGTACTTGAAAATGGGATGTTCTCCATGTATGCATACTCTTCATCTGTAGAAAGACATTGTTGAGCTGAAAGCTTGAAGTGAGATGCCAAAGGAGTACTGACGGGTTTTGAATTCTGCATGTGAAAACGAGAAATAATCTTCTCGAGATACTTGCTCTGTTTGAGCCATAATTTTTCATACTTTCGATCTCGATCAATCTCCATACTGAGAATCTTCCTTGCAGCACCTAAATCTTTCATCTCAAATTTCTTTTTCATTTTAAACTTTAAATCATTCAGTAGAGATATGTCTTGAGTAGCGATAAGCATATCATCAACATAAAGAAGTAATATAATAAATGAGTTATTGGCATGTATCTTAAAATAAACACAGCAATCATATTTGCAGTAAATGAAATCTTGTCCCAGCATAAAACTGTCAAACCTTTTATACCATTGCCTTGGAGACTGTTTCAAACCATAAAGTGATTTGTTCAACTTGCAGACAAAATTTTCCTTGCCTTCTTGGATGAATCCTTCAGGCTGTTGCATAAAAATTTGTTCTTCTAATTCTCAATGCAGAAAGGCAGTTTTGACATCAAGCTGTTCAAACTCAAGATTATGAAAAACAACTAAAGCAAGTAGAAAACGAATAGATGTGTGTTTAACCACAGGAGAGAAAATTTCATTAAAGTCAACACCCTCCTTTTGTGAATACCCTTTTGCAACTAAACGAGACTTGAATTTAACACCATCTATCTCAGAGAAATCCTCTTTCTTTTGAAATACCCACTTACAACCAATTGCTCTTTTACCTTCTGGTAATTTCACCAGATCCCAAGTATGGTTCTTTTGAAGGGAATCCATCTCTTCATTCATAGCAGCTTGCCACTGAGAAGAATTCTTATTCTGCACTGCTTCTTTATAGGAAGAAGGATCACCATTGTCAGTAACTAAAGCAAAGGCTACCATATCTTCAAAACCATACCTCTTAGGTGGCTTTATTTTTCTTTGAGGTCTTCGAAGTGGAGACTTTTAAGAAACTTGATTCTTAGAATTTTCTTGAGAGTTGGGCATATCCTGAATGTCTTCTTCTGAAGGAACTACATGCTCCACCTCCACTTGCATTATATCATTAGGATCTTTCTTGAGAGATTTTAGCATAACACTTTCATTAAATACTATGTCTCTCTCAATAATTACATTTGAAATAGTAGGATCCCACAAACGATAGCCTTTGACGCCTTCGGCATAACCCAGGAAAATACACTTTTTGGAACGTGCATCTAACTTATCCTTGACAACATGCACATAAGCAGGGCAACCAAAAATCTTTAAAGAAGAATAATTTGTAGGATGACCAGTCCATACCTCTTCAGGAGTCTTGCAATTAATGGTTGTTTGAGGAGAGCAATTCACAATGAAACATGCTGTATTGATTGCTTCTGCCCAAAAATCTTTATCAAGATTAGCTGTACTGAGCATACTACGTGCTTTCTCCAACAAGGTTCTGTTCATCTTTTCAGCCACACCATTTTGTTGAGGTTTTCCTGGGATGGTAAAGTGACGTTTGATGCCTTCATATTCACAGAATTTGAGAAATTCTGTTAATTTGTACTCTCCGTCATTATCACTTCTGAGGTATTTGATTTTTCTACCAGTTCTTTTTTCAACTGAAGTTTTCCACTATTTGAAAACAGAAAATACTTCGGCTTTGTGATGCAAAAAATAAATCCACACTTTTCTGGAAAAGTCATCAATAAAACTGACAAAATAACGAGCACCAGATTTTGATGGAATAGGAGAGCACCATACATCAGAATGAATATAATCAATTAAGCCTTTAGTGCAATGAATACCGGTGTTAAACTTTATCTTGGACTGTTTACCATAAAGATAATACTCGTAGAAATCCAATTTGCATGAATTGAGGCCTTTTAGTAATTTTCTTTTGTTGAGTTCACTTAAACCTTGCTCACTTATATGACCGAGACGCATATGCCATAAGTGGGTCATATCAGAAGAAGAGGCCAGAGAAATTGCTGCTCCACCTGCAACGATTTTTCCTACTAACTCATATAAATTTCCATGCTTTAGGCCCTTCATCACTATCAATGAGCCTTTAGCAACCTTAAGAACTCTACCTTCAGCAGAATACTTATAACCAGTAGAATCCAAAGTACCCAAAGAGATCAAATTCTTTTTCTAATCAGGAACATGTCTAACATCAGTAAGAGTTCTAATAATATTATCAAACATCTTAATTTTGATTGTTCCAATTCCAACAGTTTTGCATGGATTATTATTACCCATCAAAACCAAACCACCATCATAGGACTTGTAGTCTTCAAACCAATTCTTATTAGGACACATGTGGTAAGAACAACCATAATCAAGAATCCAAATATCATGGTAACGATCAAAATTAGAACTAATAGAGAGAACGTTATCCAAATTATCATCAGAACTTCCTTCAACAACTGACACTTGTTCTTTGGCTTACTCTTTAAATTGAGATTCTCTTTCTTTCTTTGCTTTGAGCTTCCAACAATCTTTAATTGCATGTTCCATCTTCTTACAATACCTGCAATTTATTTCTTTGGATTTGGATCTAGAACGACCTGTCCTTGGTCTTTCTTTGGTACGACCTCTGACAATTAATGCTTCTGAGTGTGACACATCCCCTCCAATCTTTTTCAAATATTGATTAGATAGAAGGGCAGTAGAAATATCGTCAAATTTCAAATCCTTCCCATACATGAGAGTAGTTTTAAGATTCTCAAAAATAAGCTGAACAAGTCATCCTTTTCTCCTTCTATTTTCTCTTTGCAGCCATCTTCTTCTTTATCATCCAGGTAGTGGAAGAGAAGGAGCAGGAAGTCCTCCGCCATCGACCAGTTCCTCCCTAGCACATCGATGGCGGTGTCTACATACTTTAAGTCGTGGTCGGGAAGGACAGAGTTGAAGAAAGAGGAGGCTGTGTCGAGAAGTCTTTCCTTGGGAGGGGAAGGGCAAGACAGACGCGCGAAGACGAATCTGAGATAGAGGAGAGACACCGAAAAGATTAAGAAGAAGGGAGCTGCGTGCGCCACCAGCAACGAGACCCCGAACTGCACGAAGAAGGCTGCCGAGATCACCTCTGTCGCCATGAGCAATAGCAAGAGGAAGAGGAAGATAGAGAGCAAGAGCAAGGCTTGAAGAGATCATAGAACAAGCTTTCTGTTTTCGGATTGATTTATAGGTTGTTTTTAATGTTTTAGTTATTAGTAGGACTCTTGAGTCCGAGTCGTAATCGATATGGAGTGGTTTGGGTTTCGGTTTAAAATAAGGCCGAAACCGAAAAGAATATCTGCAGTGTATATTTCTAAAATTCCAATTTATAAATTCTGAAATTCTGTTATTTGTTTGATAAATAAAATTAAGAGATAATTACCTATAAGTCACTATAATTAGTCTTAATTACCCATAACCCCCGTAATTTTCGGAATTAATCACACCCCCTCATTTTCGAAAATATTTACCCACACCCCCTGATTGTTATTTAATCAAATTTTTCCGAAAAAATTTCGATTTTACTCCCGTTATTTTTATAATTAAACCCTTAAAAACTTATTTTTTTTATATTTAAGGCCCCGAAATTCGATTTTTTGCAAATAACATCCTAAAATTACTCCGATTTATAGACAAGTCCCTGAAATTTGGATTTTTACAAATAACACCCCGAAATTATTCCGATTTACAGAAAAGTCTCCGAAATTCGACGGCGGTCGGAGTGGCGGCGAGCGGGCGGCGACGTCGGAGCTGGTGGCGGGAGTAGAGGCGAAGGCTGGCGTGCCGGCACAAGGGTGTGGATAGCCAAGGCCGAGGCCATTCGCGCTCGCGTGCCAGGGACAGAGGTCGAGGCCGTCCGCGCCCGCGCCGGCCTCGGCACGCTGGACAGACGTCGAGGCCGGCATGCCGGCAGCGGGCGCGGACGGCCTCGGCCTCGGCCTCGGCCTTCCTCCGCGGCACGCGGGGGCCTCCGTCCCTGGCCTCTGTCCCCGTCTAAGGCCTCAACCTCCGTCTGCGCCCGCGTGCCGGGGATGGAGGCCGAGGCCTTAGACGAGGACGGAGGCTGCGCGCCGGCGAGGCCTCCGTCCCCGTCCAAGGCCTCGGCCTCTGTCCTCGGCATGCAGGCGCGGACGGAGGTCGGGGCCGAGGCCGTCCGTGCCCTCGTGCCAACGCGCCGGCACGTCAGCCTCCGCCTCCGCTCCCGCCGCCGGCTCCGGCGTCACGGCCCGCTCGCCGCCACTCCGGCCGCCGTCAAACTTCGGAGACTTTTCTGTAAATCAGAATAATTTCGGAGTGTTATTTGTAAAAATCTGAATTTCGGGAACTTGTCTGTAAATCGGAGTAATTTCGGGGTGTTATTTGCAAAAAACCGAATTTCGGGACCTTAAATATAAAAAAAAATAAGTTTTTAAGGGTTTAATTGTAAAAATAACGGGGGAAAATCGGAATTTGTCGGGAAAAATTTGATTAAATAACAATTAGGAGGGTATGGGTAAATATTTTCGAAAATGAGGGGGTGTGGGTAATTCCGAAAATTACGGGGGTTGTGGGTAATTAAGGCTAATTATAGAGACTTATAGGTAATTATTTCTAAAATTAATTAATTTAATTAAATTTGTTAAATTTTTGTGTTTGGTTAGAGTAAGAATTGAGAATTAATATATTATGCAAAAAAAATAATTTATATGTAAATTATTACGAAAATATAATAAATTTAATATAAAAATTGGTAATTTAATTTTCTAATGAATTATATAAACGAGGAGTTATATAAATATATAATAAGTAATTATTATTATTTAATATAATAATATTATTTTCATGTCAAATAATTTTTAATAAATATAAAATATATTTTTAAAAATATTTTATTTATAAATAATTAGAAAAATATAATAATAATATTATTAAATATATAAAAATGAAATTCCGTAGTTTGCCGCCACACGAAAGTCCTATTCTAATGAGTTGCATAAACTCCCTATGTGTCATATTCTTTGAATGCTACAATCTTGTTCCATGAGAATCATGCCTTGGAATCTGAATTTTGCCCCACGAGTTCGTGAGCCGATGGTTGTGTCCTTCGTGGCCCCAAGCCGAACTCGATGAGCTCTCTGGAGCTGGCCGGGAAAGCGCTCGCGCTGCTGAAGCACAACCGTCCGCTCGCCGGAGATCTCACCGGCGACGCTGCCGTACATCTTCTCCGTCAGCTTCTCACCTCACGCACCCTGCCTCGCCGGAGATCGCTCGCTCTTTCCTTTCTTCGATCCGTTCGTGGTTTCCACTTCTTCTCTCCTCCTTCTCCTCCACTTCTTCTCCTCTCCCTCCACCTCCTCTCCTCTCTCCGTCTCTACTCCCCCGCCCTCTCCCTCTCCAGCACTCTTCTTCCGCTCCATCCGATCTCAGCGCTTCTCGAATCCCTCCTTTCCCTGCCTTCTCCTCCTTCTCCGTCGCCTCTCCTCAACCTCCTCATCCGATCCTACTCCTCCCTGGGGCTCGTCGCCGAAGCCATCTCCGTCCTTGATTTCGCTGGGGACAATGGCGTCTCGCTGTCCATTCTCGCCTACAACGCCATCCTCGATGCCATCTTCCGTGCCGCGCCGCCCCGCCGCGACGAGGCGGAGGAATTCCACTGCCGGATGCTCCGATCCGGCATTTCGCTCAATGCCTACTCGTACAATATTCTTATCAGGGGTTTCTGTTTCTGGGGCGACCTCCCCCGCGGGTTCTCGTTGTTGCGAGAGATGGTGCATGCAGGGTGTTCGCCGAATTGCGTGACTTACAATACTCTTATTGATGGGTGTTGCAAGGCTGGAAAGACAGGCGAAGGGGTTATACTGGTGAAGGAGATGATGGAGAAGCAAGTGCGGCCTAGTGTTGTCACTTACAATGCTATCGTCAATGGGTTGTGCAAGGAGAAGAGGATGAAAGAGGCAGAGAAGGTCATGGAGGAGATGGCAAGGCACGGGTTATACCCTGATGAGGTCACATATAATACAGTTATGAACGGGTATTGCAAAGAAGGAGATGTGCATAATGCGCTTGTTTTGCATTCGGAGATGGTGAGGAGAGGAGTGAAGCCGAATGTGGTGTCTTATACTTTGCTTGTTGATGCAATGTGCAAGGCTGGGAATTTGAGGCGAGCTATGGATTTCGTGGGGCAGATGCGCGACAGAGGCATTAGGGCAAATGAGGTGATGTATACTGCATTGGTTGACGGGTTTTGCAAGAGAGGGTACTTGGATGATGCCCATATGGTCATGACGGAGATGAGGGAGGACAGAGTTTGCCCATCGGTTGTTTGTTATAATGCGCTTATCAATGGGTATTGTGCACTTGGGAGGATGGACACTGCTGCAGGAATTGTTCGTGAGATGGAAGAAAAGGGCCTGAAGCCTGATGTGGTGACCTTTGGCACATTGGTGAATGGTTATTGCAAACTCGGGGATTTGGAGATGGCATTCAAATTGAACCAAGAGATGCTTGATCAGGGTGTTACTCCTGATTCTATTGCATATTCTGCACTTATTAGGGGCCTCTGTGAGGCAGGGAGGCTTGATGATGCATGTGAGTTGTTCAAGAAAATGCTGAGTGTGGGATTACATGCTGATGAATTTGTCTACACAGCATTAATTGATGGTTATTGCAAAGTAGGGGATGTGAAGAAGGCTTTCAGTCTTCATGATGAGATGTTGAAGAAAGGAATTCTTCCTGATGTTGTGACTTATAGCGTGCTTATCAATGGCCTTAACAAAGTATCCAGGGCAAAGGAAGCAAGGAGGCTGTTGTTTAAATTGTACTATGAGGAATCTATTCCTGATAATATCATGTATGACACACTAATAGAATGCAGCAGTAAGGTGGAGGCAAAAAGCACTGTATCACTAATGAAGAGCTTTTGCATGAAAGGAATGATGGTTGAAGCTGAGAAAGTGTTTGAGTCAATTATGGAGAGGAGTGGAAAACCTGATGAGACTGCTTATAATGTGATTATTCATGGATACTGTCGAGGTGGAAATGTGCACAAGGCGCTTGTTCAGTATAGGGAAATGTTACAGTTAGGATTTGTTCCAAGTGCAATAACCACTATTTCTCTTATCAAAGGGCTTTCAGATGCAGGGATGCAGGCAGACTTAAATCACGTCATTAGAGAGTTGTTGAGAGGTTCTGTTCTTACAAATGCTGAAACATCAAAACGTCTTGTTGAAGCAAACCACAAGGAAGGCAACATTAAAGCTGTCATTGATGTTCTTACTGAGATGGCAAAAGATGGGCTGCTTCCAAATGCTGTGGGCAAAATTCAGTCTTAGTGATGTGCCTTTCTGAGTGCTATCCAATACAATATTACTGGAGCATATTATTGCAATCAGGCTTTGAGGGGTTCTGGATGAAATGAATAGATGACCAAGATAAGCATACATCAGACAGACAAGTTCTTCATTCACAGTGGTTTCTGCTCAGGTTTGGAAGTAGCAGTTATTTGTTTCATTGTTATGTTCAAATGCATATTCTTATTTCAGTCAATATTAAGCCATTGTTTATTAAAAAAAAGTTTTGGATGTTTGCATACTAGACTACTTTCTTTGAATATTTGGAAGGAATTATTGAGTACTTGCTAGTGTAAAACAGCCCAACATAACACCACTTCTACTGAACAATATTGATTTATGCAAACTTTTCATTTTGAATATCAGAATGGAGAAAACATAAAGACATATTGAATGATCAGTTGGGAGTCACTTATTTCACTGACATAAACTGTGTGCTTCTAATTTACTTGGATACCATTTTCTTGATGTTTATACTTCATGGCTTTCTCATAATCAAGTTGATTGAGACATGTCTAATGTAGAATTTATCCCTTTCTTTATTATTGTATATATTGATTGATCAAGCAAAAACCCATGTTTTATTTTTCAACATTTGAGTTAGGAAATTTCGCATTGCAGAGTTTAGGCAAAACAATCAGGTAAGCTTCTTTGTCAAGTTGGGCCTTGGCAGGTTTATTCTCCTTTTATCCACGCTTTTCTCCATCAAATTATATTTAGCTTTGGGTAGACTTGGCATGCATTGAATTTCAGTTTAGAGTTCAGCCAAGTTAAAGCAGGCATGTAAACTTCTTCATCTGACTTCTTATGCATATCAGTCTCGAGCTAGTTATATAAGGGATACTGATTTTTGGGCTGCTAAGGTAACTGACCAATCATTTTCTTGGTGTAGCATTCTTGACTGTAGACTTCTCCTAAACTTCATGTGGCAATCTTTCTAGACCATTGAAATAATAATGCCTGCTTCAGTTTTGCTGGATGTTATTCAACCTTAGTGTGTGGTTTGACAGGCATGTTCCTCATTTTTCATCTTCGATTGGTGATTTTTTCTAGCGACGGAGCATGAAGTTGAACTGAATTTAAATTATTTTACCTTTACTAAGATTAAGTGTGCTCTTCTCAGCAGTTACTTGGGCAGCAACTGCTGATAAAAGTGCACAAGCTGGAGAAAAACTCCAGAACTGGAGAAAAATGCACAAGCTGATAAAAACAATACTCATGGAAAAGAATTAACGTGGTATAATTATCAAAACCATAGAACTTGAATCATGCATTTCTTTTACCCCAATCTTTTAAAAGTTTCAAGTAGGTTTGATTTTTTCCTGAATATTTATTCCTTTGCCCCTGATATGCTGGATTCAATCTATTCATTAATTTGAAGTCTTTTATTCCTTTGCCTGTCATGCAGGAGCTTCTCACTGCCAGCAGAAAGCCATTTCACTATCTTTAATAATCTCTCTCATCATTTATTCAGGTACAAACTCTGAACCATCAACTGTTATATGTTCATTAATGTTGGTTATTGGATGTTCAATTTGATATTCAACTACATATAGGAAACCTGAGAGAAAAATCCGAAAAAATTCATTGACCGATTACAATTTAGTATTTCACTCACTGCAAAATTTTGTAGATTAATGGAGAAAAGCAAACAATAGGCTCATTAGTACCATGCAAAAATAAACAAGGTAATAAATATATAATGATAACTGGATCTAGGGATACCCTGTTCTTCTAGCTACCTACTCTAGCCATAAAAACCTAAATAAAACTGTATCAGCATCATCTTCATTACACCATCAGTTTTGTGGCCATCAGAAGCACCACCAAGATGAAAAATCTGACCAGAAGGCTATCTGATAATTATTGTTCTCATTGTCTTCATCACCGACTGACTCCTTGAGCTTACGGGAAGCAGATCTAGAAATAAAGCCACATTTTTTATACCATTGCCATTATTCTGGTTGTTCTTACCATCGTCTTCTGCCCTTTTGTAGACATACCACAACTCTCCATAAACCCTTTGTCTTGTCATCATCTTCTGCCTTAGGCTCGGACTCCGGGAGTCATGCAAGTCAACAGAAGCAGAGCCTGAACCAGAATCACCTTTCTGATCAATAATGCTCCTACAGTCGCTATCATTGTTCTGACAAACATCTTCTAACTTTTCCTCAGTCGCATTATTGCTATTCTTGTTACACTCAGTTTTCATCTTCTCATCTTTTTCTGCCTTTGGCCCAGACTCTGGGCAGTCACACGGCTCGACAGAAGCAGAGCCTGAATCTGAACCACCTTTCTGATCAATAATGCCACTACGGTTGCTGGCATTGTTGGTACCAACATCTACCTTTTCTTCCGCTGCATCATTGTTGCGACCAACATCTACTTTTTCTTTGGCTGCATCATCACTATTCTTACTCAGATTTCGTCTTCATCATCTTCCTTCACCTTAGGCTCAGACAAACAGCGGCGATTAAGCTTGACGGATTCACTTTGAGGATGTTTTGTGAACATCATCGCAACCAAGCAGATTATAAAGAATGCTCCAAAACACAACCAAACCATGGCAAGGGAGTTAGCACTCTCCAGAAGCTCTCTTCCATGACTTTCTCCTGGACTGCAAAACAGTAGGAGATATAGAAGAGGAGGATGGCAGACCGGGAAAGGCTTGGTGCGAGTGTTATAGTTATAGGTCGTGTAGTTCTAGTTGTCTTAGAAATACTCGGTGTTTGAAATCAAGTGAATGTCTTGAGAGTTGTCAACTGGATACCTCTTAAGAGGGAGTTGAGTCCAAAGATTTCTTGCTTCCTAAAGATATTTGCTAGTCTGACTCCTAAATTTTTATGGTGCAATTGATAATGGAATAAAACTAAGGATAAAGTTAAAATCGGTGAACCATTTTTTTAAATTAGTATTTTTTTTAAATGTCGATCTTATAATAATTTAAAGTTTAAAAAGCTAATTAATTTTTTTATAATAATTTAATTTAATGATGAAGTAAATTAATTAATATATTTTTTTTAAAAAAATAGTTAGTCAAAATTAGTCCTGACCTTAATCCATTGCCAAATGATACCTTAGGATTTAACAGTGAACATCTGGCCTCTAAATTTTTACATATGACCATCTGTAAATTTTGTTTACAAGAAAAACCTGTGAGTTAATAGTGATGTGGTTTAAAAATTAGAAGAAAATAATGACAAAATTTTTTCTCTCCGGAAGGGTTGATTGGTCATTTTCCAGACATCAAGTCAGTGCAAGTTATTTATTAGATAGCATAGAACTTGATTGTACAAGATCACATCAACATTGTTTATCGTCAACAACGAAACCCCAATCATCATCATCATCATCTTCTTGATTGCTGAGATTGCTTCTTTCTCTTCCTTCCTGCTATCAGCTACGTGATTATTGTTTGTTTCTGCCTATTGTTTTCTGCTTTTATTCTCGTCGTCCTCGCTACTGTGCTCAAACTCTGCCTCACTCTCATCATCACCATCTTTTTCTTTCTCAGACAGCCGGATCCATCATCAAAAACATTCCAAAATATTCCTCAAAAATCTGCACGGCGACGAGGGCAGCAATGAGCGGCCAAGTGCACCATGTGTGCACGATAAGTAGCTGGACGGTGCCATATAGGATCTTGAAGAAGACGAGCGAGATGGTCATGAACCTTGTTTCTAGTACGTCGATGACCACCTCGCTGCTGTCGATTGTAAGAAATGAGGGAGGAGGTAGGACTGGATGCCAGAGGCCACGGCATTGAGAATTCGGTCTGGTAAGGGGTGAGATAGTGAGTGACGAAGTAGTTGACGACGAGCGAAGAGAGGAGCGCGAGGACGGCGACAGTCATGGCTGAAAGAGCAAGAGCATTTTGAGGCAGAAGAAAAAATTTTGATTAGGTTTCTTTCCCATTTGACTTTGTGCCATATTTGTAGGTTAGGCGCGGTTCTTAGCAGAAGGACTGCCGTCTCTTTTTGGTATGATCGGTATTATTAGACTCTGAGTCGAGCATAGGAAAAATTGCAATAAAACCCATCTATCTAAGATAATTTCTAATATGGTCCTCGTTTACAAATATTTTCAAAAATGATCTTGTTTATTCCAAAGACGCACTTTTACGCCTTTGACTTTTTTGACTTTTCCATTTCCATCAATTCTTTGAGAACGAATATCAGTTCCTACTTCCCAAAAAAAAAATCTGCAAAAATTATGATACTGTTTGATTTGAGATAATTTTAAATAATTAGATTAAATTTTAGTTCCTATTAGTGAAAAATTAACTTAATTATTTTTTTTGTTTTTAGTTGTTAACATTATTAGTGAAAGATTTGTAATTTTTTTTGCAAAATTATTGTTATATTTATTTCAGATGGATTAATTAATTAACTTTTATGGCAAATTAAAGCAACTAAATTATAAATAAGTGATAACAATAATTATATTATATAAATATATTAAATTAAAAGATAAGTTTGAATTAAAATTAGATATAATAATTTAAAATGAAATAGTATTCGATGGCAATACAAATATTGTGCATAGACATAGTACAAACACATAATATGGATAATCAAATGGATGTGAAGAGTTAATAAATCATGACAGATATTACAAAACATAATAATAATGGCATTGATAATAATACAAATAGTAGAGGATTGATAAAGAGTACTAACAGGAGCAATATTGGGACATGCACTGTATAGGTTTGTTATGGATACTTAGTAGTCGAAATAAATAAATAAATGTGACTCACGTGTTTGTTCGATGTCAATACAAAAATGTAATTCAAAAGTAGTTCCTCTTTTGTCTCGGATACGATATTTTTTTTTAAAACATATTTCCGAGTATCGAACAACTTGTGCATGACATTTTTCTATGTTGCATACAAATCTCGAACAATAACTAACAAACACCATGTATGTTGCTCTCTGACTTTATTATTCTCTGCAATTAGATCTATATAAATTCAAACATAGTTAAAATTAGAATAATAAGAAAAATAGTGAATAAATTTGAAAGACAAATGAAGTAACATATTACAAAATGTTTAGAGTATGAAGTTGTGCACTACAAAATAAGCCACGACTAATGGATAATGCGTTACACAAGGATATGATTGCATCTTATGGAATAAAACTAGAATCCATTTTTGAAAATACCAACTATTCTCTTCGCACAATTTCTTAAACGAATTATGTGGTTAAATTTATCTCTTGAATTCTAGTATCAAACAAGTCCATGGTCAAGCTAGCTGATATAATAATGCTCATTTATGTAGGTTACTAAAAAATGACCATTGTTAGCATAACCAATATCTATTAGATAATATTTACCTTAAAAAAAAAATATTTCATTAATGGTAATTTGTATTCAACATATCTAATTGAAACTGAGAAGTTACCACACCCTAAATATGCCCTTATAATACATGCATAAGCATAGACCCCTCCCATCCATTACAACTAGAAATCAACTACGAATCAAAAGAAACTACCCCCTTAACTTTTTGAGTAAGCTTGTCATGTATATCCCAAAAATAAAATAGCATCCCTCGAGGCACAACGACTAATAGAGTACCATCAATTCCACAGAGCGCATCTAGGAGTTGCATATCAAATAATATGGTTAAGCTAGTTGACACAAAATGTTGAAATGAGAACTAGTTATGCAAACATCAAATCCTAAATTAGGGATATGTTTCACTTTCATTTCGACTCACAAGTTGTACCATAGCATAATTAGGAGGTAGTTGTATGAATTTATTTTTAAATGAAACATTGTCATTCAATACATTATTGAAATACTTGTTAATTATCTCCTCTAAGTATTGGAATATAAGTTACAAGTCTCTATTCAAAATATCACGAGCAACAATATTAAGAAAAATCCATAATTACTCCTGATAGTCACATTTTGCGTTGAGACAATGACCCTATTTCAACTAATATTTTAAACAATTATAGGAAAACTTATGATAATATTCAAAATGATAAAAATATCATCCTTGTTGGTATATAAATCATGCATAACCTCTGCTCTAGTGAAAGGTTAGTTATTCAAGGGGAATGGTGGTTTTCTTTGTCATTACACTAGTTGGTCCAAATGTTATAATATTATATCTTTCAACATCGTCTCTAGTTGAATATCATTTTCATCAATCATGTTTGCCACATTTAAAAGCATGGGTATACTATGCAAAGCTAAAATCTATAAACAGCAACATAATAATAATATTTTTGCATGGTTTTACCAACGGAAGACTTTGTCTAAATAAATATATTATAAATATGCATGTCCATATTGATGCATCAACTAGTGACAATTAAATTTAAGAGAACATTGGGTTGATTATTAGATCAAAAGTCAAGTTGAGTCAAATTCTTTTCATTCAAAAATAAGTGGACCAGTCTATATGAAGTTCTAATTCAGCCCACCAACATCTTCTTAAGTATTACTCGATTTGACTAAATTTAATGCTTCTTGAAATTCTAGAAATTTTTTGAAATTTAAGGATTTTTTAAAATTAATTTTCAATGTAAACCTTTAATATTTCTAAGTACTATATTTATTAGGGGTATTTATCTATAATCTCCCAAGATTTGCCTTATTTACTAAAAATCCCCCGTGATTTTAGTATTTGCCTACACCCCTCTTCTTTTCAAATTTATTATCTACAACTCTCTTATTGTTATTTAATCAAAATTTTTCTCAAAAATTTCATTTTTACCCTCTATAATTTTACAACTAAATCCTTTAAAATTCTTAATTTTTCATCCTCTATTTTTTCTGTCAAATATTTACAAATAAACCCTCAATTAAATGTTAAATTATAATTTACATACTTGTATATTTATAAATAGATGCCTCACATATTTTTATTTAGAAATAAATTCAAAATTTAATATTTTTTACAAACAAACCTCTATAAAAATTTAAATTACAAGTTTAATATTGATACATTTACAAATAGACTCCTCAAATATTTTTATTTATAAATAAGTCCAAATTTTTTTTTTAATAAAAATTTTACAATATTGAAGGTTTTAAAACTTAAAATTTAAAATCACAAGTTTAATATTTGTATATTTACAAATAAAATCCTCAAATATTTTTATTTATAAATTAGTCCAAATTTTATCAATTTTTAATAAAATTTCACAATATTGAAGGTTTTAAAAACTAAAATTTTCAATTACAAGTTTAATATTTGCGCTTTTACAAATAGACTCTTTAAATATTTTTTATTTATAAATAAGTCTAATTTTAATATTTTCAAAATAAAATTTTATAAAAAAAGTATTGAAGGCTTTAAAATAAAAAATGTTAAATTACAAGTTTAATATTTGTACATTTACAAATAGACCCCTTGAATATTTTTATTGATAAATAAGTCTAAATTTTATTATTTTTAAAATAAAATTTTACAAAAAAGATATTGAAAGTTTTAAAATTTAAAATTTTAAATTACAAGTTTAATATTTATACATTTATAAAATATGTCCAAAATTTATCATTTTTAAAAAAAAAATTTAACAAAAAAAATGATATTGAAGGTGGTTTACAAAAAAAAACGTAAAATTTTAAGCTACAAGGTAATATTTATACATTTACAAATAGTCTGCTTTGAATAGTTTTTATTTATAAATAAGTCCAAATTTTATCATTTTAAAATAAAATTTTACAAAAAAGATATTAAAAATTTTAAAACTTAAAATTTTAAATTACAAGTTTAATATTTGTACATTACAAACAGACTTCTTAAATATTTTTATTTATAAAAAGTCTAAATTTTATTATTTTTTAAATAAAATTTTACAAAACAAACATTAAAGATTTTAAAACTCAAAATTTTAAATTACAAGTTTAATATGTGTATATTTTCAAATAGACCCCTTAAATTTTTTTATTTATAAAAATTCCAAATTTTATCATTTTTAAAATAAAATTTTATAAAAAATTAAAGATTTTAAAACTCAAAATTTTAAATTACAAGTTTAATATGTGTATATTTTCAAATAGACATATTCAATATTTTTATTTATAAATAAGTCTAAATTTTATCAATTTTTAAATAAAATTTTACGAAAAAGATATTAAAGGTCTTAAAATTTAAAATTTTAGATTATAAATTTAATATTTATATATTTCCAAATATTTATATATTTCCAAATAGATTT